>JAQZBX010001104.1:31527-88976 GCA_029593785.1 Cabassous unicinctus | reverse complement strand
GGGGGGGGGGGGTGCTCTGCAACCAGCATTTTATCCTTTGAGGGAGGGAGCCAGTGTCTCAGGCAATTATGAACCCACCCTTGTGGGCAAGGCCCTCATCCACCAGGTATCCCATCTAGTCCTCCATCCCACCACCAGGTGCCAAGCAGCCACAACAGCTAGAGCCTGCTGCCCATCACTGGCCAAGCACCAACTTCAGAGACAGCTTCATGGCCTCTCTGACAGCAGCAGCTGAGTCCCTGGGGTCATGGGCGAAGGCATTAGAAACATTCTCCTGGAGGAACCAGAGGTGCCCGAAGCCTTTGCAGACTTCTAGGACTTAAGGATTACTCAGACTATGAGTTCTGTTCCTGCAAATTAACCCAGTGCCAGGCCAGAGAAACCCCCAAGTCTCACCAAGGTCTGTCTGTCCTTACTACAGCCGTCCACACTCTGAACCACTGCATCGGGCAGGTCAGAATAAGAGCTACGTGCTTCCTCCCTGCTGACATTCTGCTAGGGCAGTACAAGAAGAGGTGGCAGAAGGAAGGAGGAGGATGAAGGGGCAAGCATAAGAGGGAGTTGGAGGGACTGGTGCAAACCAATAAAGAGAAGCACTTTGATTAGATTTAAAATAAATCATTTTTAGTGTTACACCCAGGATTGGTTATCTTATTACCACAGATTATATCTGCTCATCTCTTCTAATTTGGAATTAGAGTGATAAGGAGGCTGCAGATCATTCCATTAACTGCCCTCAGTAACCCAAGGCAGTATGCACAATAACAAGAGTAAATGCTGAACTCTGAACTTAGAGCTGGTGAAAATATCTACATCCATATCTATATCTACGCCAATGCCTGGTCAGTGTCCTCTGCTCGGGAAGAAATCTGATATGACATAGAAATTGCTAGATGCTAGCAAATAATCCCTGGGTCTCAGACCATCTAGACATAAACAACTCCATAATATTCAGTGCAGCAGCTTCTGTAGAGCCCATCTGTTTCAAAATAACCCTAATTTTGCTTACGATGCGGAATGCTTTGTTGACTGAAATTTGTCCTAGTTTTCTTCGGCGTGTTCACTGCCATAGGCCTCTGGTTCCACCTGCTGGCAAATGTAAATATTGGAATGAAACCCAGGGTGGATGTTTATGATTTGAAAGAAGAATGAACTGTAGCTCCGTGGCTCCAAGGCTAGTGTGCGTGAGAATTACCAGGGAGCTCATCCCAAACACAGTGGCCTGCTCCGTGCCAAGCCCAGCACAGCAGACATGGTATTTCCTAAAACAACTCTCCTGGTGAGTCACATGCTCATGCCAATGCCAGGGAACCACTTCACCTGGAACTCGGGGACCTGGGGCTCAGCAAAGGTCAGAAGTGACCCCACCTGACCCATATCCTACTCAGGGGGAGCAACACACCTGCTTGACATGCCCACACCCACCTCTTCCAGTGTGTCCTCTAGATTCTCAGTGGTGAGGGTCAAAGCCTTATTCCCTTGGAACTCATTGAAAAATGAAAGAGTGGAGAAACCTGGCAAGCACTACTTACCTAGAGGTCAAGGTGAGCATCCTCAATAACAAGCCACGTGGTGTCATAAACCCCTGAGTCGTGGCCCAGGCAGTAGAAGAGGCAGTTGCTGGTGTGGCACCTTCCTACTCACCCATCCTAGGCCAGCCCACCCTGGGCGTCACACTGGGAACCAAGCAATCCTGGAATCTCGACTCTTGGTGTAGAGCAGGGGTTCTTACAAGGGGTCCGTGAGCTTGAACTGAAATTCAAAAATACATTATTCTTGTGGGGACGTGTTGGTGCGGGTGTGATCTATTTATTAAATAATACACAGTGTAGTGTGTACTTAGTAAGGGGTCCGTGGAGCAAAAAAGGCTAAGAACCCCTGGTGTAAAGTAAAGTCTACCCCAGCCCCCTCATTTTGGGAGGGAAAGCGACTTGTCCAAGTCCTGGAGGAGCCAGGATGCAAACCCATGTCTGGCAAAGTGCATTCTTTCCACAGCATTTCCCAGTAACTTGATAACTCATCTGCCTCGAAATTGTTAAAATGTAGCTTCCGGGGCTCCACCCACCACCTAGTGAATAAGAATCTCTGTAGGTGAGATCCACTAATCTGCACACTCTCCATTGTGCAGTCCCGTGTGAGAACCACTGCAGCAAATCAGGTAATGGCATCTCCAGGACTGTTCTGGCTTTGCCCGAGCCTCGCGTCTGAGCTGTTGAAGGGCCAGGGCCGCAGCTCTGACTCCCACCTTTGCTGGTCAGTTGGTTGCTGTTTGATAGAAACTGCTCAGAGGCCCAGGGACGCTAGAAGCAGGAAGGGGCGAATCGCCGCGGCCAGTCCGGAGGCAAGCAGCAGGGCCAGGACCTAACAGGTTGGGGGGAAGGCGTATTTTACCTTTGGGCTCCATTTATTTCAGGTTAATGAATATTCCCCTACTACCCTCCTCCCTGTTTTCAATAATGAAATTAAAAACTTACCCAAAGATGACCCCATGATCAAGAAGCAAAAGGAAGTTGGGAATAGGGTTCATATTCAGGCTCTCAGGAGGCCGGGAGAGATTCCCTTCTGCCTGGCCTTCCCTCACCTTGGCTCACCTTGGCCCCACCTTCACATCTTCAGGAAAACAGGACCATAAAAAGGCCATGCTGGGGGATTAATGTCAAGCAGACAAGGATCGGAAGACTAGGGCAGGCAGCGGTTTGGACTTAGGGAATCCTTTATGGTTTGAGGGTCCCCCGAGTAAAGTCAGAAAAGACGCAGGCCGGGAGGGCACAGCAGCCACCCTGGCCACTCCAGCTCCTTGCTGGCTCTGACATCTTGCTAAGGCCCTGGCCGTGGGGCGGTGTGGAATCTCAATCACAAAGGGCAGCAGAGCCCAGGGACTGCAACTGCCCCGCCCAGCGGGGTCGAATCAGGGGAGTCGGCCCTGAAGAGGACTGTGGGGTTTCAGCATTCTGAGAGTTGTCACCATTTTTCTAGCATCGCCACACTCATGCCTTTGATCACAACTCCCCCCACCCCCCCGCCTCCGCCACCCCCTCCCATCAACAAATGACTTCCTCATTCTGCCTTCAGTTTTCCTTTTATCTAAATACACTCCCAAGTCTATGCCTCAAGACAGGGCCCACAGCTCTGAGGCTGGCAAACAGGAGTGCTGCTTAGGTATCAGACAATGAGAATGCAGAAGTGGAAGACACAGCCTCTGCCCTTGAGGAGCCCTGCCTCTAGTTTTCCAAGAGTTTTCATATATTTGTCCAGTAAATATCCCTAGATCATTTTGAGTTGGGGAAAAAAATATATAGTCCCTAGGTACATAGAGCAGAGAGGATATTTTTGGAGATAGTCAACCTCTTCTCAACTTACTGAATCAGCTACTATGATTGGGTCAACTGAGGCACTTCTAGATTGTTGACCAAAGGCATTCTGTTTAGATCAAAGAGAATTTGAAACACCCTAAAGTGTCATTAAATGTATATAAAAGGTGTTTGAAAATCATTCCAAGTCTCATTAAAATTCCTCTGGATCAAGTGTTAAGTTGGTGACATATTCTGGAAAAGATTGAAGCCAGAGTGGTTTAAAAAAACAACAACAACAATGGTTTTGCATTAAAATCGATGTCCTTTATGAAAACAGTTTCCTGTTACAGTGATTCCTAATGATGGTACATCCTGCTCATCATCTCTTCTTCTTTGGTGCCCCTCCAGTACAAGGAAGTAGAAAGTGCATTGAGAACTATTTCTGTAGAAATTATAAACTGTTCCCTGTTTTAAAAATGCTAATTTTAGATAGTAAACCACCAAGGCTGCCTCTTGCAGCTGGATCTGTCTATTGCTAAAACTTATTCCTTGTCAAAGGAGATACTAATTTTTTATTCCTTGTCAAAGGAGATACTAATTTTTTATAACTTCAGTTATCATAAAATCTTACTCTTTGCAATGAGCCTCCAAGGCAGAGGGTAAATTGTTTCCACTGATTTTTAAACAGATACTCTTCCAAATCATGATTAAAGCAATAAATATTGTTCAGTTTTAGAGATTCTAGTGTGGAATTTAAGAAAGATGATTGATGCACCTTTATGTCTGAAGCAGAGTGGAAAGGACTCTGCTGAGTCCTGACTCAGCCACTGACCAGCTGTGTGGCCTTGGCAAGCGACTTAAACTCTTTGAGGCTCAGTTCCTCAACTGTAAAATACACAGGGTAATTCTACATGGAGGGCTAAAACATGGCTTCATGTATACAGATGCTAAGGAGGATGTAACTGCACGTAGCAATATGGGTGAATCTTACAAATGTAATATTAAATGATGCCACTCCCCAAAAGTACATATGGTATGAATCCATTTATATGAAGCACAAAATTGGACAAAAACAGGCAAAACAAATGTATTAGAAGTCAGGATAGTGGGTACTCTTAGACGTGGGGGGTAGTGGCTGGAAAGGGGCACGTGGGGCTTCTGGGTGCTACAAATATCCTGTACCTTGATCTGGATGTTGGTCACATGTTCCGTTCATAAAAAATTAAGTTGTACACTTCATTAAAAAGTACAGGGATGGGGGGAGGGTGTTGCTGTAAGTAGGGTGAGCATGAAGCAATTACCCAGAAAATGTTTCTTTTGTTTCCCCTTGACTCTTTTTGTTAGTTCTAGAGGTTTCTAGAGGTCAGACTGTTTGTTGTCTACTTTGCAAGCAACCTTACATAATGGGCCCAATATTTTTAGTTACTCAAATTGCTAACTGGATTATAGCTTGTTGATTTTTTAAGTCAGTCATGCTCATTAAAGGTCCCCAAATTTAACAGGCACATTAGTGAATTTCAAGCTATTATTAAAGATAAATATATATATATGTCACATTATAATTAGTGATCCAAAGACTAAAGTGGTCTTACTGTCCATAAGCATATCCTCTTTACAAAGAACATCTTGCTAAATTGTTGGACCTAGGGTTTCCTTACAGGCTTTTTTGGTCTCTTATCAATAAATGAAAAGACTTTAGCAACCATCCTTTCAGGAGGCATTTTGGAAGCTTTGCAATTCATGGAACTCTAATAAAGTAACATTCTTGAAAGAAAGAACACAGATCCCATGCTGCTGCCCTCTTTTGACAATAGAAAACCCAGAGAACACTGGTGATTTATTTAGAGGTTTCCCGGTCCCGGTTTGGGGAAAAAAAAAAAGCTGTTGTCTCTTTAGCTCCCTAATTTAAAGGAAGGATACCATGCCATCTCGTGACTTCACTTTAGTGTAATTTCATTGACTGGTTTAGCTGCTTATCAGCCCATAGGCAAGATCTATGAATACCCACAAATTGAACATCTCTATTTGCAGCGATAGCGAACAGTAGGAAAAATGACCGTCAACTCGTGGCACTCTTTTTAGCAGCCCTTATCTGGATGAAATTGCCTCTCCTGCCATAGATGTAAAATGCAGAGGTTACTGCATTATACATAAGGGTAGAGAACTGAACATTTTTCCATCAAGAACCACATATCAATAAATCTAATGATCTCACTACTGGTGCTATAATTGAGCTAAATCATCTTAAACTGAGGTCCTTTGAAGTAAGCTTAGTGTTTCTTTGAATGAAATTGAAGGCTGACCTCCATTTACAGGAAGACAGAGGCGAGGCTCCTAAATACTGATATTCTGTACCAAGTTCTTTGGAGCAGGACCATCTCACCCAGGCCTGTAAATGTTCAATGTACCATTTAACTAAGCAGAGGGAAAAAAGGTCTTGGCTGGGTATTCCAGCTTTCCCAGTGATGGAAAGCTTCCTCCATGTTCCAAAAGGTTGCTGCTAAATGCAAGTTGTTAATTTCCTTTATTACATCCATTTCTGAGAAGGCAGATATTTAGTAAGTAGCAACTCCACACTTAGTACACAACCCTGCTAAGAGATCTTCAAACAGAATTGGGCTCTATTCTTTAAAAAGTGACATTTTTTTATTGTTTTATTTTGCATCTATGTTGTACTGAGTTAGATATAAGTAGACATCCAACACAGGCTTCTTGATGATGTTAGAGATTAAAAATCATAACAGCCAACGTTCATCAGGCATTTACCACACACCTGGCACTCAGCTATAAGCACTTTATCTGCATCGCCTCTTCTAATCCTTGCAACAATGCAGTGAAAGAGCTGCTCTTACTCTTCCCATTTATAGCCAGGAGCCTGAAACCAAGAAAAGGTAGCCTACTTGCTCAAGGACATTTAGCTAACAAGTGGAGGAGTTGGAATTTAATCCCAGGTTATCAAATTCCAGGGTCCTGGAAGGCATCTGGGCAATGACCTTGTTCAGCAGCCTCCTCTCAAAAACCAGAGCCAGCAGAGACGAAGAGTCTGGCCTAGGGTGTCCCTACTACTTCCAGGCAGAGCTGGGACTTCCTCCCTATTTCTGTGCCAACACTTTTCCCTTAGGCCACTGGGGACCTCCTCTCCCTCTCTGTGCACCTGAGGCCTGTCTGCATCCTTTTCTGCCTACTTATTAACAAATGTAAATATATACTGAAAATACATTTCTCCAAGGCAAAGCCCCTTTGAGAGATGCCAGCAGATGATCCTGGAGGTCGTGGAGAGAAGAAAGAGATCACGTGACACAAATGGCACATATGGAAATGGTTTAAAAAATAAATGCGAGGGTGGGGAATTGGAAGACAGCATTAACGTGAGACTGAGTAGAGCAGCGGTAAACCTTGACCCCACTATAGCACGAACGCAATCAACAGTGGTGGTAGATGGCTGGTTGACTTCAGATTTATAATGTGCCTCAAAATGTCTAAGATTAATTTACAGTTAAAAACTTTCCCCCCAAAAAGTAGCTACCGGCATTAAGACCTGTGCGCTGAGCCTGAAATGAGGCAATTAAGTCATTCTTCAGAAAGTAGGGTAAATTTGATATGATCAGAAATGCCAAATGTGAAGGATTTAAAATAACCAATAAAATCAGATTATAGATTTGTTGTTGTTGTTCTACCCAAGGCCCTTTTGGTAATCATGGAAAGCAGAACCACTCTGGTAGCTGTTGAAATGAAGGTACCCATCTTGGAACTTTCTAGTCAGGTCTTTGGTGATCAGCAGAGTTCCATATTGTTCAGGGCTTGGCTTAGACCTTCTGAGCTCCCCACATATCCGTGAAGGAAAAGGGCATTCTGGGTTTTGATGGGAGGGCAGGAGATGGTGGGAGGGTGTGATGCTTAATATATTCGGGATGTTAGACGTGACAGCAGTGTGGAGGTGTGGACAAAGTGGCATGAGAACCGGAACGGCAGTCATAAGACCTACACGCAAGTTTGGGTCCCTTTGTATTAGCTCTGCGACCTTAGATGTGGCCCAAACACTTCCAAACCTCAGTTTTCTCATCTGTAAAATTGGGATAATAAAATTGGGAGTAAAAGCTTAGCAGGATTGTGGCGAGCTGCGGACACAGGTCTCTCTGTTCCACAGGATGTGGTTTATTAAACTTGTCAAAATAAGGCCTATTGCAAGAAATACCAAGTGAAAATTAGAAGACGGGAGGGTAAAGCTGATTACTATGCTTGGAAACACTTGATAATCCAGGATAAAAATAAGTACGACACATTCAAGTATGGCATGGTCATTTGTCTCACTAACAGATGTTATTTGTCAGATTGCTTTATGCTCTTATAGAAGGGGATATGCATAAGCACAGCTTTTGCTCACAAGCCCCCAAAATATGGTGCAAATGTCGTTCTGACAGATTATGCTGTGACGTAGTGCACTGGCCTGTTGCTGGCCCGCAGGCTTCCCAGTCAGTTTGGCATGGACAAGATCCATGACAGCCAAATGGAGGCAATTGGAGATGAATGCAATGTGGAAAGTATTGATGGCCATCCTGGTATCACCACCTGCTATTTGGAAGCAGGCCTTGCCGGAACTACTACTGAAAGTAAAGCTTGGGGGGTCTGAAGGGAGCTGTGCATGGAAGCTTGTCTATCCCTCCCAGTACCAGACAATTCCCTGGCGATGATTCAGGAAGCAAGGAATTCAATGCAGAAGTGCATCGGAAGCACATCACGGGTCAGAACGTGGCAGATTATATTCATTACCTAATGAAAGAAGGTGAAGATGCTTACAAGAAACAATTCTCTCAAATCCTAAGGAATGATGTATCTCCAGACATGGTGGAGGAGATGTACAAGAAAGTTCATGCTGCTAAACGAGAGAAGCCAGTCTATGAGAAGGAGCCTAAGAAAGAAGTTAAAAAGAAGAGGTGGAATCATCCCAGAATGTGTCTTGCCTAAACAAAATCAGGTAACTCAGAAGGCGGCAAGCGTCCTCAGACCTCAGGAGCAGATTGCTGAGAGATAAACCAAACCACAGTTTACTATGAAGATTTATCAGATTTTATTGACCAACCGGCTTAAAAAAAAAAAAAACTAAGCCAAGTAGGGCACCTTGAAACCTTGAACAGTGATAGAGTGATTATTGTTCCTCGCGTGACATGATTTTTCTTCTTCAGCGTGTGGCGTTTCTTCTGTTGGCCCCAGCCTCGTTCTCCAATGCCCCGTGAACGGGTCCAGAGAGCATTTGTGCTGGCCACTCATTTTGAGAGCCAAACCTGAACATCCGTCACAGTCTGCCTCTTCTAAATCCTCCCCGCATTTCCCTGCATGGAAACATTCATTCTCAGGCATTTTCTTTTAAGGAAAAGCTGAAGAAAACATCAGTGGACACTGATTCCCTTTGGGACTCTGATCACGCTTTCAGCTTCCTTGGGCTCGTGCCCCGTGGCCCATAGTCAACATGCCACATTGAGCTTCTGATCGTGCCCCACAGCCTGTTCTGACAGAGTTCCCTGCCCATCTGGAAGAGGGTGTCAAACCCCAGCCTGTGCTGCTAAGTGCCACTAAGAAGAGTCTTGCTGTTAAAGGAAAAGTAGGGACTGGATGTCATTCCATAAAGCACTTTTAAGCAATAAACTAATGGTGATCTCATCCATGAGTCTATGATTTCAAAGCATTTACCATGTTGAACAAAGAGAAATTGCTTTACATATATATGGCAAAAACTGTATCCAGGGAGATTTAATGTCATAGTGTTGATAAAATATTTATGGTGAACATCTTTTATAAGGCTATAATATGTTTGTATATAATCTCTAATAAAAGCTGATAAATTGACATATATTTCACTGTATCATAAAACCTTCAAGTAGAGGTTTGCACAACAGAAGTGAATGTGGCAGCTGGGGCTGCACTGTTCACTTTTGGGCGTGCCCTAGTCAGGATGGGCTACAAGGGGTTCCAGAAGTATACTTCTCCCTTGGCTCAGAAAGAAACAGAGAACCAGACGTGGGCAAATGTTGGGGTCTCCATTACAGAAGGGAAGCAAAAACATAAAAAGAGTATGCATTGTCTGACAATAGAAATTTTGTGTATTGAACAGATGGACTTAATTTCATACTGCTTTCCCTGGCATCTTTTTTCACAGTACTTAAAATTGTCATAAAATATTGTCTTTAAATATCTTTGAAAAGTTGCCACTCTTGAAGAATGAGGAGGGATCAGCTGTTCACCTTGCTTTCCCCCTGGCTCTAACCCCTTTGCCTACCCACCCTTCACAGCTAGGCCAATGCTTCCTGAGTATTGACCCACAAAGTCAATCACATCAAGAAACCTCAATGGGCAGTGTTGAATGTGGTCAGGATACAACATGTACCTTTGGAGGTCAGAGGCTGATGCCGTTGAGTCAAGTCTACTTGCCACTGAGTCAAATCTATGGGTCCAGGACGGCATGAAGCATGGAGAAGTGACCGAAATGTCCCCTGCTATTTTAGAGCTTATGATCCCAGCAGGAGAGAGAGGAGGTGTGCACAAATGGCTACCCTTACCGGCAAGTTACATAAGGTCTGCCAACAGGAAGGTGCTGGAAGCTAAAGAGCTGGAATTGGGAGAGAGCTTGTCCATCGGGTGTGGCCAGAAGACAGTGCTTGGACCGAGCATTGGAAACCTGAGTAGACATCTGGTTGATGTAGGAGATGGGAGCAGGCCTTTCAAGAAGAATGAACAGGGTTAGCAGAGGTATAGAAGTGACAAGTTACAGCCTTTTTGCTCCACGTGTTTGAAAAGTGAATCTGCTACTTGTATCTCTCAGTGATGCCCCTTCTTGGCTGCCTCCTGGAGGATATTGAAGCTCTTTCATTAGATTTAGGTCACTGGTTCCTTGAGGTCAAGGACAGTCTATTTTCCTTCCTTCATTTCTCCCCTCAATGCCTGACAAAGTAATTTTTATGTCGTGATTGAAACGCTTATATCATTACAACCTATAGTTTTGGTATGTTTGCAGCCCCAAGAAACCCTTTTCAGTAAGTGTTTCCCTGCTCCCTCATATGATCTTTAAATAGTATGTCTGCATTTTTGTCTGCCCACCCAGATATTGATCATTATGGCACCGCAGCTCCTCCTCTGTGGTCCGTGATCCCCCATGGGTGCTTGTGTGCTTCAAGCAGGTGGGATTCGGATTGGCAGGGGAGGCGCAAGAGCAGCAGGATTAGAGGGAGGAAAAGCGAGGACACGGAGGCTGGCCAAGAGGAACCCACCAGGGACTTGATGGGGAAATAAATAGAGACAGGTAGCAAGTTAGTTTGGGACTTAGAAAAAGCAAACCCTTGAGACAATATGGCAGTTAAATGATACAAATTAGGAGCGTGATGGAAAAAATGAAAGTGGGAGGATTGTCAAGAAGTCTCAAAATGAGTCAAATTTGGATTGTGGACTGAAAAACTCTAAAATATTTACTTGATGTTGACATTTAGTATTGACAGCTGAAGTTGAAATGTTTGTTCCATTTCTGTTTTGTGTTAAAGATACTAAGGCTATCATTTTTTCTTCTGGAATCATAAGGCACACAGTGCCCAGTAAATGTCAGAATGATAGATTGCCAGTTGTTGACATTCCCTTTTGCTTTTCACTACAGGGAATCCCAGAAGTAGCCCACCACCCTTTCGGTTTCGCCTCTCACCAGAAGAAGAAATGAGGAGACAACGGCTTCACAGATTTGATGCGCAGTGAGGTGGCACAACATCTTGAGAAAACATGGTCCAGTTGTGTAATTATTACCCATTTGGTTCACTCCCCAAGCCCCTAATTAGTTTTAAACAAAAGCAGAGTACACCGCTATCATCCCAAATTGCTCACATCTGCCTTGGACAACCGTCATATGGCCCCTGGGACTCTAGATTCACAAGCCAGATTGACTTGTCTGGAAACCGGAGTTGTAGAACGCAGCTCACAGCTTTCTGTGAGTAGCCCCTCACTCGTAAACGGAATGTCAGTGCCTCCAAGTAAGGACCAGCTTCCCACTCCTTTCTCACTCTGCCAGCACCGAGGTGCCTCTGCCTGGAAGATCAGTCCCTCCTTCTGCCTTGTGCATTTGATATTTGACTTGGCAGGAGGGGAGGTGCATCCCCTCGTCCTCCTGCATGTGGCCATCATGACTTTCTAGGAACAGGAGGAGGCCACCTTAGCAGTATGTTCTTCTCATCTCCCCTACACATGTGCCTTGGCTCTTGAGGGCCCTATGTCTCAGTGGTGTTTACAGTGCACTTGCTTTGCTTTTATATTGCTCTGCCTTTATACGGTGTTTTACTGAAAAAGCCTGAGAACTAAGATGGGGAAACACCTACACGACTCCATTAGCTATTGAGTAGTACCAGCAATCTGGGTTCATAGCAGTCTCTTCAGTGGCAATACACGTATCTGGATAAGGTGACTTGTTGGCGTCATCACTGAAGCAGCGCAGGTGCCACCTATAGAGTCCAGCGAAGGCGTTCAGTGGGTCGGTCACTAAAATCCTCCTTGCAGGGTGTTTGGTTGTTTACTTCCCTCATCCAAGTGCCTCTTAAGTGGCCACTGTCACAGCTCACTTGTCCTGCCCAAGTGACCAGAAGACACTCCTGGCTCCTGCAACGTTATAATCCACAGATTGTCCGTCAAAGGATGTTATGCTGTTTCCTCATGCTTGTGTTTCATAAATAAAAGAAACAAAACATCACTGACTTCTTATTGTCGCTGGGATACTTATTTTTAAAGAATGTTGGAAGCAGAATAGAATCTTCCTATTTTGATTTACTAGCATTTATATAGTTTTCTGATTATGAAAGTCATACACACACACACACACATATATATGCCTTGTATTTGCATACAACAAATGTCTGGAAGGATATATTGCAAATGTTAACCAAGTTTATCTTTGGGGATGGAGTACAGGGGATTTTGCTTTCTGTTTTTTACAAATTTACTTTGCTGGATTTTAAAAAAAGTGTGTGCATGTGTGTGTATTATTTTTGCAATCAGGAGAACTGACACTAAATCAAGAAATCTAGAGTCAGGAAAACTGACTTAATAATTTGTTCATTATGTGTCCATTGATGAAATTCACAATAGTATTACAAATACAATTTTAAAATCACCTGTATTCCCACCACTTAGAGGCACCAGGGGTTAACCTGTTGGGGGTATTGCCTTCTCAGTTTTTCTTTGTATACATTTGACAGATTTGGAGCATTCTGACTACATAGTTTTGTGTCCTGTTCCTAATCTGCATTTACCTGGGAGAGGCTCTGAGACTTGCATATAAATGAGCTAAGAAAACCACTTGAGTCCAGGGAGCAATTTGACCTGGTCTGCTGGCACAGTAATGATACCTGAGCACCTTGAGTTAATTTATAATTGATGTAAAGCTACAACCTGTTTACCATATGAATTGTACCTGTGAGTCTGGTAGCTTTAAACATGTTTTAATTGAAAAGTGCAAGCTAAATGTTACTCTTTCCTCCCAAACTCTCTGAATTTGGCTCCCATTACCCCCAAATAAAAGTAACCTCTCACATGCCATCTTTTCACAACACATGTGAGTTCTGTCATCATACTTGTATCTTGCCCTTGTTATTATTTGTGTACAATGACATAAAGATATGCCTTCTACCCTGGGAGCATGGATTGGGAATGGCCCAGGGATGAGACCTGTATCTTGTTTATCTTTCCATACTCTCTCCTGCTCCTCCCACTGCCACCCAAAGGCTGACCCTGGCTTGTGGTAGGAACTCATTAAATGTTAGTTTCTTACCAAAGTGTTTTCTCAATTGCATTAGAAGTCCAATCACTGTAAATGGGAGTATTTTTAATATATACATAGATACTGATGCCAGTAATAGTACCTTCTTGCTCTATGTGATTTGTTAGATATAAAGACATAGAAATTGAATTTTGGATGATATAACTATAAATACATGCCTTCTTTATTAATGGAGCAGAACATCACTAAACTTCTAGAGATACAAGAAAGGTCAGTTGTTTTAGCATAACAGTAAAGATGTTCTGGACATTATTATAATTATTTTGTTCCATTAACAGGCTTGCCTATATAACCAGTGCTTATTATTTTTCATGCCCATTTTATTTTTTTCTCTACAATAAGGAATCTTCAGAGTTATGCTAACAAACTGGAAGAGGGTTGAGAAACCAAAAGCAAGCACAGGAGACTAATTCTCTAACAGGGAATAAGCATTTAGAGCTAATTTTTAAAATTTGGTTTCTTTGTTTAACAGTAATTTCCTGACTGTCTGTTTGGCCTCTAGTTCCCACAGTTTGGTTGTGGTCAGTCAAGTCATGAGAGCTTTTAATTCAGAATCTTTCTTTGGTTCTCAAGATGAGGGAATAATTAAAATTGTTTCCTTTTAATGACTTTGAATATGTTGCATGTGATTCCAAAGTTGTCCATAATTTTCCAAAGACCTCCTCCATCGTTTTAAATTGCCTGATGGTGAAGCTCAAACTAAATAGCAAAAAACTGGGTTTTGTAGAATCGGAGGCAATCCATATATTTGGCACTTGTGTTCTGCTGCCTGGGGAGTGAGGAAGCTGAAGGGCCCTCTCCGCCCCCATCCCCACCCCACCCCCGGCAGACAGACTCGGAGTGGACCTGGCCTCCTTGTTCCCAGTCGTAGTTTCCCTTGAAAGATTCAGTATTCAGTAATGAAATGCATTAAATTAGTCATAACCTATCATTTCTTCCTTTCCCTTCCCTTTCTTTCTTCCTTTTCCCCCCGATTTTTTCATTTTAGAATCACAGACTCTCAGCATAGGAGAACCAGAAAGTCTCTCAGTCCATTGCTCTGTCCAACACTTAGAATACCTCAGTTCTACGTAGCTCTGCCAGGTTACTTTCCAAAATCCACTTCCATGATGCTGCACATCCTCTCAAATGACTTTTATTGGCTCTCTGTTGCCCAAGGTGAAAGATCAAGATTCTTAGCCTCCACTAAGCCCGTCTCCAACCAGCCTTTCCACTTACCCCTTACCTACTAAATCAGAATCTGCATTTTAACACAGCTCAGGTAGTTTGTAGGAGCCAAAGTGCTTCTCAGAGCTCAGTGAGCACAAATACATTTTAAGAAGATCAGCACTTATCCCCTAGGCTGGTAACAACCATCTGGTAGAATGGAAAGAAAACCAGCCCTCTGACTTTCAGATTTAGATGCCAAGGCTTAGAGAGAAGCAGTGATGGATCTGGGACCAGCAGCTAGTAACTGGGTGCTCCTCCTGCTGCATGGCTGAACGGAAAAGAGATCCAAAACCCAATCTAAGCCGGAAAAGGAGCAATTGAGGAAAACAACGTATCCGTAGCAACATACCACTTCCTCCTGCAAACAAGATAACAGGCACAAGTGCTTGTGACCCACAGCTGTGCATTTTAAAAAAGGAAGCATTTGCCAGCGGCCTGGATACTAACTGTGCAAGTTGTTATAGTGACTCGTTTATCATGAGGAGCACAAGAGATGGCGTATCCAATCTGCACACAGTGTCAGCATCTGAAGACCTAAAAAAACTTCATACTCCTCATTGAAAACCTCCCCTACTTTTTCCAAACAGACAAAATTGCTTTAATGATTGAGAATTTCATCTTTAGCTGATAAAACTATAAACACTAAGTATATAATCCTTGAGAATGCAAGGTACCCCACCCCACCCCCGCCACCCCCAAGGAATAGTGTATGATAGGGAATGCCCTGCTGGCCCACAGGAGAATGGAAATGGCGGAGTGGGCTGGTGCCGCAGTGAGTGAGCCTGTGGTCGGCTAAGTGCCTCCAGATAGTTCTTTCTCCAACTCAGAACAGTTTCCCTGGACAGCTGACCTTGAGCATCTAGGGGTTCCAGAGACCTGGCTGATTTTTAGTTGGCGCTGGGGTGTGGGCTTTCTGAGCTCCCCCACAATAGGTCTGGCCTTGTGGGTCTCCATCTCCCACCCCAGAACATCTTAAGACAGTCTCCTGGCTGAGTTGGGCAGGCTGAGGACCAGTGACGTGGGGCTTTGCAGTGACATCAGCAGGGCAGAGCACCAGAGTGACGTCTATATCAGCTCCCCTCTTTTCTAACCAAACCACCAATCAGGGAAGCTCCCAGGAGGCGGGTGTAGTAAGAGCACAGTCTCTGGACAGGCAGACCAGGGTTCAAGATCTAACAGGTGCTGTGAACTTGAGCAAGTCACTTATGCCCTCTAAACCGCCATTTCCTCATCTGTAAAGTAAGATAGTTGTGAGGTTCAGAGGGAGCACATGTGGCAGGGTTAACACAGTTCCTGTCACATAGTGGGTGCAAAAGAAACGCTAGCTAAGTGCTGTCGTTTCTCTGTTGGGTGAGCGATTGGCCCATATACCCTTGAAGTTACTGATAGAGTAGCTCCGTGAAACAGGAATTGAGTCTTTGCTCTGCACCTAACCCCATGCTCAGCAATGTAGGGTGGCTATGAGAAATATTATCTAGTACCAAAGCCCTAACTTCAGGTTACTGTAGTTATAAATAGCAATATCATATTTTTGTCTCTTTATAGTTGACTTCAATCCTGAAATAGGTGGTCTCGTTCTCATTCACAGGGTGGGAACCACGAGCCCATGTCCACACAACTCAGCTGTGGTTGAGGACCCCGTGCCCCTGAAGCCTGGTTTCATTTCTCCCTGCCCCTTCCCCCTCATTGTGTGTAGAACAGTGCTTGCCAGAGCTGGGGAATCCCATCCTCTCCAGAGGAAAATGTGTCTCTTTCTGCATTCTGCCCATGCAATTACTTCTCTTCTGCAGGTCACACTTGTACCAGGTAGTGTTTCCTATTTTTTCCCACTAAGCCAGCAACAAGAAAATATTAAGGCCACAATAAGAGGTGGGTAAACTCACTTAGGCTCGAAAGAAAATAAATACGCCAGGTGAAACAGTTGTTTTCAGAGATCATCACAGAAGTTTATATAAAATGAACCATATTACCATAAATGGTAATACAACAAAGATTTAAGTGCCGATGACAGACCAGGCATCTTGCAAATGTAACATGTTGAAAGTCTTCAACTTTACAACCATAGGTTAGAGAAAGGGATGCAATTTATTGGATATTTCACATTTTCCCCATGAATCATTAAATATTTAAGCACCATAAAATTCAAGCATTTCACATGTATGTGGCAGTCAGCCTTAGTGGTTTAAAATGCATTATGCAGAGTTTCTGGCAGATAATAACAATGACAATTCCAGAGTACTGATTTTTAATGTCAATTGTTTTGTTCCCTGCAGAATTTCCTGATAATGTCCCTGCAGGAAATTGTCATTTTTTTGTGGCACAGTATCTTTGAGAGTTGAAATAAAACAGCATTCCCAAAGACATTAAGAATTGGCCAGGTGTAAATAATTCTACTCAGTAATATATATGCCTTCTGAGAATCATAATGTAATTCTGCCATATTAAAAAAACCTCCAGAAATATTTTCATATTAGTCTATTTTAAATAGAAAATAGAAGGTGTGACTATAATAAATGTCTGAGAACTGCTATGAGTTTAACATATAAGCTAACTTAATTTTCAATGCAAGAGTAGGTGTTATGTCCCATTTTATAAATGAGGAAAATGAGGCGCAGGGCATTTGTATGACTGGCCCAGGATGACACAGCTAGAAAATGATCGAGCAGGATTCAGACCTGGTTTAACTGACCCTAAAGTCCACATCTTTCCACTATTCTTACAACCAGATCAAATAAAGTCACAGTTCTCAAATTAGTCAGCTGTGCTGATAAACAGACAAATCTAATGTAATTTCCTAGAACACAGAATGATTTGCTTTCTTGTAATTTGTAAAAGGCTCAGAATAAAATCTTTGATAAAATCTAATTTTAGTGGACCATTCTGCTAATTTTGCTATCACCAATAACATGAATACAAACTTTGCAGAGGCAATTTTGTTCTAGGAAGCTCTTAACTCAAGCTGTAATCAGTATTCCCTCTTCATTTAAGCCACGTTACATTTCAGGGAAGTCTTCTCTCAACCACTACCCTCTTTCAATTCATATCGTTTCTGAATTCTCAATTTATGAAAAAAGTAAGAATCTATTTTATATGATGGTTAAAGCTTATTAATTTGATTTTTAATTGTAATAGGAGATTGTGGGTGTGCAGATGTGTTGCCACATTCAAATATTTGGAAATAGAAATGGCTTATACTTGTTACCATTTTGTTGATGAGGGCCCTATTGCAGAGCTGAACATCTACTGGCTAATGACGCTTACTGAGTTGTTGATAAAAAGAATTAAGTGTCAGTAATGTGCTCAGCTCTCTGCTAAGGCACTAGACAAACAAAGATGAGTAAAGCATGGTCGCTGCCCTGGAGGGGCTTACAATTTAGCAGAGGAATGAAGGAAGTGCACTGAAACCTGACAGGAGCAGAGGGGAAATGCGAGAGAGTGAACAGGCCCCGTAAGTGTACTGGGGGCCAGGGCAGTCAAAGTCCCCTTGAATTAAGTCTTTAGAGATAAGTAGGTGTCTGCCAGGTACAGTGACCTGAGGAAAGACATCACCAGTAGAAAGAGCAGGTGCAAAGGCACTGAGTGTTTGCAGAGCTGTGCAGTTTGTGGAGACAAGAAATACGGGGTAAGCCGTGGACAGTTCCTGCCTGCTGGGCCTTTCGCCCCAAGTGAAGTCATTTGAAAATTCCTAGGCAGTGGAGCCTTCCAAGGATTTTAAGAAAAAGAATAACAAAATCATCGAGTTTGCATATTAGAGCAATGCAGACTAGGGTTTGAAACCGGAGGCGCCAGTCGGGAGAGATCACTGCAAGAGTAAAGCGGAAGAGAAAGTCTGTGTCAAGACAGTTGCAATAAGGCTGGAGAGGAGTAGCCATCAGCCGGGACTGGCCACTCAAGTTTAGACCCGCGGAGTGAGAGAGGGGAAGGAGCCACTCACAGCACAGAGACCCCGAGCACCTGGAGGGATGAGAACCGGGAAGGAAACTTCCCAGCCCTCCAACAAGCGACCCAGAGCAATTCCCATAAGCAATCCAGGCGCTTTCCAGCCAACAAGGTTCTTGGGAAGAAGACCTTGAAAAGGATCATCACCCGCAATGGAGCAGGAGAACAGCTTAAAACTGTGTTCATCTGGTTCACAGAGGAAGGCTATTTCAAAGTGCGTGGATGCGTAATCGGGTGAGGAAAATAATGACTTCAATAACTTGGTCTTCTATTGTAAAAAGTTTTTCTTCCTTATTTTGCCCTTTAGACTATTTAAAATATTTTTTCAAAACCAGAAAGCAAAGTGTGTGCTGCTTTTAAGGAGGGCTCTTGCTATATCAATATTTTGAACATTGTCCTACTTACATTATCCCAGGTTCACCGTGGAGTAAATTGTCCACTTAATTTAGCTTTTTTTTTGGTATTTATTTGAAAACTTATTGAGATAATATTCTAATACCAAGGTAGAGAGTTTAAGGTGATTTAGCAAGGAAGATCTATTCTTATGCTCCATTTATCATTCTTATTTCTTCCTGGTAATAACACTGTTGGAATCAGAGAGAAGTGTAATTACAAATAAGGTTGGATTTGACTTAAATTTCATTTTAACATGAAAGCCATGTTAAATTTAGCATGCCATAGCACATTTAAAATATCATTAAATGAGGCAAGTGAATTAGGAAATATTCTGCTACATCAAGAAAATATTTCATTTAAAAATGTACATTTTTCTTTTTACCAGAAAGTACTCTAAAATAAATTGCCATCCTGAGGGCAGCCATAGCAAGACTCATTTGAAATGTTTCTGCTTATAATAGGCTCATTCCTAATCCATATTTGGCAAAGAAAGTTTTCTTATAAATAAACAAAATTTTAATTGCGTTTTTCTTCTTTCAATTATTTTTAAGTGCATTGAAACTAAGCATTAAATAAGTGTCACTCTTCCATGAGAAATTTTCTTTAGCTTTTTCTAAAATGACATTTAGGGGAGTTTCTTGAAAATCTTTTCCAACAAGTCTTTTCATTTTTAGGATTAGATCACTGAATTCCTAGCGAAATATAAAAATGCATCCTTTGTGATTCAGAAAACTACTCATTATAAATAATAAATTTAAAATGATACCTAAACTTTTGTGGAAAATATTAATGCTAAATGTCAAACCCGCTGCCTTGGTACAATACTGACATAAAATATAAGAATTTTTTTAAATTGGAAAAGCAGGATGCTCCCGTAAAAATCATTAACAGTAACATAAATTTTAAATTGTAGAGTGTCTTTGTTTCATTTAAAGATAGTGCCGTGTCTTCCTGGTGGGGTGACCCTGGCTTAAATGAATCTTTCCACCGAAGTTTAATTATGTCGGCCCTTAATTTTCTCCCAAGTGTATAATGATAGCTCTGGCACTTCCCCGTGCGAGAGGCCATTATGTGTCTGGAGAAAGTGTCCATTGCAAGCTGCGAGGCAGCTTTGCAGGCTCTCCTGGGGAGGGGAGGGAGACGTTTTATCAGAACCCCATGCCTGCCTGAGTGAGCCCCATGTGGCTTCAGTGCCATTAGCACGCCACACCGAAGACATGCTGGGCCCGGCTGGAGAAAGCGTCTGTTTGGAAGTTCACAGAAACGGGGAGTCATTTTTGGTGAATCACGGCCTTAATATTCATTAATAGCTTTTAGGCTCCTAATCCCTTATTGAATATCTTTTTTCCATAATTGCTAGTTTTCAAAAGGGTTGCCAAAGTAGGCATTTCAATTCTCTGAAAAATGCAGCGGAGAATATAATGTTTTATGTTCATCTGCGATGTGTTTATGCTAATGTCGCATCTCTGGAATACAGCGACGTGGTCCTTCCTGGAATAGTGATTCACTCTGCTTTGAAATGAACTGCTAATGCTGGCAGTGTGGTTTTTTAGCTCTTTGGTCACGGTTTTACAATTACTTAAAGTGCACAGAAAAATAGATTATAGAGGAAATCTTTTTGAAATGTTGAAAATCTCTACTTTCTAGTTTCATTTATTGGCCTATTTATTTTTCTCTGTAAAAATCCATCCAGCTGTACAGTGTATTGTAGAGTAATTGACTTCAATTGTTTGAGATGTTATTAACCAATGAATGAAGTTTTCAGTAATGTCATTTGTAAACTGGCCTTTATCATCTATTTGCCTTCCTGTGAATTAGCATGTGTTTTAAATAAAGCCAGCTCCTCCATCATCCTCAATAAAATAAGAATATCTGAGCTTCACCTGGATTGGTGGGTCCAGACAAACCCATACACGTAGGATTTGCTTAAGTACAGTGCTGTGGGATAACCACATTGAAACAGAAGGATCCGCTGAAATTGGAGTCCAGAGTGAGCACCATTAAATCTTAACACAGCCTGTTCCTCCCTGTAGGAAGTGTCTCCTGACGGCTTGTTGGTGGGGTGTGCGTTCTCTAGCTATGCCTCATGCAGACTTGGCACCTGCTGATTTTCTGGCGCTGGGCCTGGCTTTCTTTTAAGGTGTCTGGTGATGGTGCGGAGGAAAACTGCAAGTCTGGTTTCACCGTCGTCAGCCAGAAGCTATACTCATTTGCAAAAAAGTGGCAAGTTCCTGGCCGGCCTTGGCATTCAAGGAATGGTGCCGCTCTGAAGTCTTCCAGGCAGCTGCCCGGTGACATGAGGGCCTGCCCTCCTCCTTGGTCCCCAGCTCCTGTGTGCTACCCAGACAACAAAGGGGAGTTAGGGCTCAGACACACACACAGACAACCCCAGGCCCCAACAGTGACACACCGAGGTCTGGGCCTGATTTGAACACTTTTCATTAGATACGATCTACTGTGGAAAAGAGATGCAGTAGAAATGAGAGGTGTGCAAACAAAACAGAATCAGTTTCACTGATGGCAGAATCAAATGCATCATCTAAATTAACCAAAGTAATCAAAAGAATTAATCGATGATAAAAAATGATGGCCCTGCCTCTCAAGAAGCATGGCTCGTGAGGGCCTTCATGACCTCATGTCTTCTACTGTCCGTCTGCACCAAGTTCACAGAGTTATTGCCCAGTCCAGACTGAAAGGGCTAGAGAAGGGCTTTACAAAATGGCGGCTGTGCCAGGATTCGGATGCAGAGGACTCACCATCAGGAATGAATACCCGATCCAGAGGCTCCTCCAGGCCGGCGGACACGGGGGTATGGACTGGTCCTGGCTGTGCACGGCCACCGCCTGAGCTGGGGCCTCGCACACAGCACAGCGGCTGATGTATGGGCGGATCTCCTCTTCCAAGAGCGGCATCATGGGGAGGGGGGCAGCGCTGGCCAGCCAGTAGGATTTGTCGTTTCTCCGGGCATAGTGGCACACTTGGTGGATGTTGCAGTAGGCAAAAGGCAGCGTGCTAAACATGGGAAGGCAAGACCCTGCCAGACCTGGGGGGAGGGGAAGAAGAGCAGACCTGGTGCCCCAGCAGCCTGTCCTGGTGTGTCCAGGGGACACATGGAGTTTCCCACACCTGGAGTTCCTGGCACACATTCTGGTATATGGAGGCCCTGGCTAAGTCCTGCTGCTGTGATGGTAAGACCAGGGTATGTACCTAACCCTGCAGCCTCGTCCCCAGTCCTATAGGCCAGCCCTCATGGGCCATGAGCCCAGAAACGTGCTCAGAGTTGGAGCATCAGACACATCTCTGTCCTCATGAAGCCCATGGCCTATTGCAGGAGATGGTGGGCAAGCAGACAAATGACCAGAAAGTGTAACAAGCCCCATATACAGCCAAAGTATGAGGTACCAGGACTTGAGGGAAGGCTTACTAGAAGAACCTGAACTATGAAGAGGACTCTTCAAAGTAGAAGGTACAGTGGTAGAGAGGGCCAGAGAGAAGCAGCATAAGCTCAAAAAACTCGAAGTTCAGTGTGTGTGTGTGTGTCTGTCTGTCTGTCTGTCTGTCTGTCTCATAGGTAAATCAGGCCAGGGCATGCGGGCTTTGTCAGCCATGTTAAGGAATTTGGATTTTATTCCTGCCAAGCTGTAAGATGTACACTCTGGCTAGCCCGGGACAGGGGATGTGAGATTTGTGGTTCAGATACCAGGCAGGAAAGAGGCTAATGGCAGAAGGGAGAGGAGGAGAGAAGCAAACAGACTCAAGATATTAAATGTTACGTCTTGCTTTCCCCCAGCTCCAAGGCCCTAGGCTGCTGAGGCAGGGAAGGCCTGGGCTGGCCCTGGGGAGAAGTGGTAATGGACGGGGAAGTAGCTGCCTCCCTGAGCGCACTCACTGCTGGGGTCAGAGCCCACGGGAAGCAGGACTGGGCTCACCGCACCCAGCTCCCACTCTTGATGGCCCAGCCCAGCCGTGCCCACCACCCCAACCACCAGCATCTCAGAAAGAGTGTTCACCAGCACCAAGGCACTTAAACCCTGGGCTTAAAACCAGTCCCCGGGGCTTATCTACTATTCAGAAATGACAAGTGGTGCCAAGAGCTGACCCTCAAAACAACGTTCTGCAATTTGAAAACAAGTGTGGAGTAGGACAGGGAGCCCACGCTGGCGAGTGCCATACCAGGTCTCATGAGTGTGCTGTCGGTGTACCACGTGACATATAAATATAAGAACTGACCGTGCCCTGATTTGATAGCCTACCTTTGGAAGTCAAAACTGTATTTTATATCGAGTCACATGTAGCTTACTGAGGCAGAATCATTTTAAGAAATTCATAATAAATCATAGGGTTACAGGTTTAATAGAATTAGTTGAGAGCATCACATTATTTTAGCATGGTAGCTTTCTCACACACACACACATCCCATATGTGATTAGTGATCATTTAAGATGTGATGAATCCATAAAATTAACCTGAAAGATTCACTCTAAAAGCAGTGGGCACAGGCCATTGTGAGGTACGCACATACCGAGGTCCTGATTGTGAGCTTTCTCTTGACCTTCCAGGTATAAGAGGCTATACCCAGTCCAGAGCCTGGGCAAGCTCAGGGGGCAGGCAGGCTCTCGATCTGTCTGGCTGTGGAGAACCAGGAGGAAGCCACTCAGGTAGCCAGAGCCTAAGCCTTGGGGCCCAGGATCCCCAGTGGAACCAGGAGGGCCTGGGGAATAAAGGAAGCAGGGGAGGCAGTTCAGTGTGTCGGTTTAACAAACATTTCTGAGACCTCAGTTCCAGAACGCCCTAAGCACGCAGGGAACACAGAAAAGCCCAGCCCAGCACCCTCCCCCTCGCAGTGTGCACAGACACAGCTCCTGCAAACATTCAGTCCAAGCAACTTCTAGGGGCGTGGGAAACGTGAGCGTAGAAACAAGACAGACGAAAATCCCTGCCCTTCCATTCTACATGAGGAGGAGAAAAGCCAAACAATAAGCATAATAAAAAAAGGTAATTATGGAATACATTAGAAATGCTACGTGCTGGGAGGAAAAGAACTAGAACAGAGTGACAGTGCACCCACATGTGATCTCCCGGCCCCAGCACGCTGGACCGGAGCCCGTTCATCCGAAAGGGTGGCTCTCAAAGTCGGTCTTTCTTCCCCTCCCACACCTCTCTTGTGGCTTAGACATACTGTCGGTTCCATTCTACGAAGGCCAAGGGCTTGGGAATCACAGGCTCCTCTTTTTTAGGGGAGGGAGGGAGGAGGAAGACTGAGTTCTAGAATTCTTGTTGGCAGATGAGAAATGAACAGTTGTGCAGAATGCAGGCAGAGTCCATCTTCCTTGGCACTTCCAAGGGGTTGATTTATTGATGAAGGCCAATGACAGTTTTTAATTGCCAAGAGCAAAAAGTAAAGTTAGACTTTGAAATAGCTTGTTTCTGGAAGATTTGCAGGCTCTCCCTAGTGATATCATAAGCCAGAGATTACAAAGTGGTAGCTTGTGGACTGACTCAGGCCTGCTCAAGCATTTTATTCGACCAATCTGGATTTTACAAGTTGAGATCTTGGATTTGAAATGCAGAGTGTAGGCAACATTGGGCCAGTGTTCTTCCATGACAACTGCCCGAAGCTGAGTTGCAGCTGCTCCCCTGAAGCCCTTGGACTGCAGCCTCCATTTTGCCACAGGCCCCACCCAGCCCTCTTCTCTCCTAGTCTTTATTAGCCTGGTATTGGAGTTCACGCCCCTTACCAGATACTCTCAGGACAAGGCTGTGTCTTGGGATCTTTGGGTCCCCAGTGCCTTAAATCCTGCTGTCACTCAGTGTTTCAAAGTTCTCTGTTGAAGAGTTGTATCTCCTCACCCAAACCCTGCCCCTGTACTATTTTTTCTTAAGAAAGAGCACTGTGTTCTATATAAACTTATAGATGGCTATGTGATAAGATTAAGTGAACTCAGAAAACTGGAGGCCAAGCAATGCACCTGTTGTAGAAGGAGAGAACACCCCTTCCTTCCCCAAGATCTTCAACAGAGCCTCCCAAGGACGATCACAGCAAATTCCTGGCTGACAGACTCCTAATTAACCTAGAAAAGTGACCAGCTGACAAGGCTGAGCTCCTCATGATAATACATAGTGGTCTGGGGAAATACTGAAATGGAAAGAGGGACTTGAATGGTTTTTATGGTGGCTTAGCATCAATTAGAACATGACAGCTGCACCTTGTTCCTGTTCCTGTAGCGTCCTGTCTACCTAATATCAGGTGAGTTGGCATCTAAGGCAAATGCTTTTAATAAGATCCAGTTTGGAAATCTGCTTAGGAGGGAAAGGATCTCATATAAAGTTTTTGGGTCTACAGCATTGGAGTAAAGAGAAGAAACGGAAGATCTTTACCTGGTACTCCAGGGCAGCCAGCTTCTCCCATGTCCCCTTTGTGTCCAGGAGGCCCAGGAGACCCAGGGATGCCATTGTCACCTCTCCTGCCATCCAGCCCGGGCTCTCCCTTGCACCCTGCACAAAAGTTCATGACAGTGGCAGTGAAAATGATGGTGACACCTGCTAGTACTTACTGCATGGGTTCCATGTGCCAGTGCCGGCATTCACACTGTGGCATTAGCTCATTTAGTTCTTGCAGCTAAGTTAAGCTTGGGATTATACATGCTCCACCTGACAGTTGGGGTACCTGAGGCTCTGAGAGGGCACTTGCCTAAGTCAATGAGCTAGTTATGGGACAGCCAGAATCTGAAGCCTGACCGGGGAGATGCTGAGAGAGAGGTTTTCACATTTTCTTTATGTTTTTGTGTATTTGATTCTTTTTTTTTTTTTACATTGAACATGCATGGCTTTTATAATTAAACATTATCCTTAGAAATAATGATTTTTTAAAAACCTGGATGGAAGAATGCAGAATTTAATAGGAATCAGGTGGGAGTCAACCAAATGGGCAGCAATATAAAGAGCAACAATTTTAAAAATAGGCTCTGATTGAGTGTTTCCAGTGTGCTCAGTACCCACTGACACCCTGACATGGATGACCCCATTCGGTCTTCACGGCAGCCATACGACCAGGGGCCAGTTCTACCAACGGTGAGGCTCGGAAAGGCCCTGGAGAGAGAGGACACCAGTCCCCAAGACTGTTCATCATCACCAGGCCCTGATGGCTCTGGGCAACCTGGGGCCAGAGGCGGCTGCAGGAGAAGCTCCTGTGTGCTTCCAAGGGCAGAGGCAAGCTGGGCGGCTGGGCAGCAGCCACACTGACATTGGAGGGGTTTTTTCTTTCCACATTTGGTTACTTGGGGTCAAGATGACTTCGTTAGCCACAACCTCCCTTGGGTCAGGGTGGCAGGCACAGTAACTGCCTTTGGGGGACTTAATTGCCATTAGCCCAATTCCCTGAGTTTCTATCGCTCTTCAGGTTTCCTTTCTCCAATTTGTTCGGATTCTCTCCCTCTCTCAGCCATTCATTCAAAGGGGCCTTGCTTATGTGGCTTTAACTCGTGCCTCCTGACTCCACCCTCCTGTGCCAGTGTGCAAGTGACAAAGCCTTCGAGAGTCTGGAGTGGAGAATGCCAATCCACTGCTGGAATTCACGGGGCGGCCTCCAAGCAGCTTCCCCTCTATCCCTGTGTTAAGGGAACAGACTTGCCTGGTAATGTGGGAGGATATATGTGTGTTACTAAAGGATATATACGTGCTAGTATATATGTGTTACTATAAGGTGCTGGCCCAAATCCTATGCCTTACTGCACGGCCCTGCCATGGAAAGAATGCCTGGTTAAAGGGGGGTTGATGTGCTTCTTGCCAAGTTAGCAGAAATCAAAGATTCTCACTCATCAGCTTCCCTCTCCGTGCCATTTCTGGGAGGCCTCTCCTGTGCCTCGGTTGCTGTGTTTTCCCACTCAGCCCAGTAGCTGACTGGCCTGGAGCAGCCTGGCACGTCTCCAAGCCAGTGGAGCCACATCTCTGGGAAGTGCCAGGCTTAACCATCACAGTGACACAGGCACTGCTGCTCTGAGGCCGGAAGCTCAAAGAAGGTCTGGAATAGTGGCTCTCACACTTGGCTGTAAATGAGCGGCTGCCCGAAGACACTTCTAACAAGTTCCCAGTTGGTGCTGCTGCTGCTGCTGGTCCCGGGACCACATCTGAGAACCACTGTTCTCGATTATAAGGTAAATTTTTAAAGTCTTTCTGGTAATGAATTTGGTGATATTTTGAAAACCCTACATTTCTGCCGATCCTTTAAACAAGAAATCCTGCTCAGGGAATTTATCTTACCGAAATAATAACTGCAAACGCATATACCATTTATTCTGCATCGAGCAGTGTTCAAATCCTCACACTCCTGCCTTTTGACAGATGAGGAAACTGAGGCACAGAGAGGTTAGTTGTCGCGTTCCAGAGCCTCTGTTTTTAATCATTTACACTGCATTTCCTCATCATAATCTGGATGCTCGTACATGCTTATCTAGAAGATCACTCGTTATGGTTTCTTATCATTATGAAAAAGTGAAACCTTCCATCAGCGAGATTGCTTCCAGCGTTGAGCCTGGGCCAGCAGCAGCACCTGGGAACTTGTTAGAAATGCAGTGTCTCGGAGCCCTCCGCACCCCTAACAAATCAGAAACCCTGGGGGTGGGGCCCGCGGCACTGCTGATGCTCCATGAAGCTTAGGAACCCCCTCCTGAAGCGCTCCCTGCAGGGTCCCCCATCCAGCCCCAGGGTAAGCAACCCCGTTACAAAGGCTCTCAGGGCCTTTTGTTAACACTCAGCACACCTGTGCTGACCTGGTCACTGCCTTTAACCCCCCAGCGCCACCCCCACCCCCGCCCAGCCTGCTGCCCCAAGGGGAAGGGCCTTGTTGGGTTGATTTATTTCTAGCGGAGCAGCTGGCACCCAAGCAATCAATAAGTTATTCGTGAATGCGGTGTTAAATAAATTATGGCACAATCCTCTAATGCAATACTCTGCAGCCTCCACAGATAATACTGTAGGAAAATATGTAATGACATAGAAGTAACGGCATGTTAAGAAGAGCAGTCTGCAGAGAGAGGATAATCACTTTTTAAAAATATGCGCAAAAAGATTGGAAGGACACACAGGCAACTGTACTCTTTATGCTGTGTTTGGTTTGTTTGCCCTCTTTTTAAACTTTTGTAATAAGGACCTTATTTCCTTATTTACTGAACGAGCCCCCCTAGACTGAGCCCCTGTCCCCCTCTCCCCACAGAAAGAGCTCGCAGCCCCGGGTGATTTTGGTCCCCAGGGTAAAATGCTTGCATACATTCTTGGTTGCCGGCTGGAGGGGGAGCTACTAGCATCTCGTGGGTAGAGGTCAGGGACACTGCGCAGCACCCCACAGTGCAAGGACAGCCCCCCCACAACAAAGAATGATCTGGCCCCAAATGTCAATAGCGCTGAGGCTGAGAAACCCTGCCCTTCACAGTGGACAGCCAGCGGTTAGGCGGTCTTTCACCAACTCTTCAGCAAGCACCTTGCAGGAGCCAGGCCCGTGCAGGGCCTCAACACGGAACAAGAGAATGTCCTGCCCTAAAGCACCTTGCGGTCTCTAGAGCAGGGCTTGGCACATTACAGCCCTGCTGCCAGTTTTTGTAACTAAAGATTTATCAGAAAGAGCCGAGCTCATTCACTGATGTATTATCTACTGCTGCTTTCCCGCTCCAACAACACAGTTGAGTAGTTGCAATTGAGACCATCTGTCCCGTGAAGCCTAAAATATTTACTATCTGGATCTTTACAGAAATGTTTGCTGACCCCTATCCTGGGGAGATGTACACAAATAAAACAGGGAAGTACAGATACATCTGGTGATGTAACTGAGGCAAGAACTGTGAATAGAAGAAGCTTCAGGAGCACAGAGGAGGGCACTCAACCTTGTCCTGGAGTGGAAAGGTAAAGCCTCTCCAGGAGAGTGGCCTTTAAATTGAGACACGAAGCTGTCGGCCAAGTGAAGGGTGTTTGCGCTGAGGGAATGGCATGTGCAAAGGCAGAGAAAAGAAAGGCAACGTGGTGCCTTCAGGGCTTAAAGGGAGAAGATTGTGGCCAGAGAAGTTGCATTTCAGTTACAAGACATTGTCCCAGAGAGAGGAAAGGCAACATTTTAGGAGTTTGGGGTTTTGTTTTGTTTTTCCTTAAAGGGAAAGGGAGCCAACTGTGGGGTTAAAACTTGAGGAGTGAGGTCTCACTTGAACTTCCCTTACACACACCCCACCCTTTTATAACCATCTGAATTACATTCCCCACCAGAGTTTACTGCTTGTAAAACTCTGTTCTATTACCACCTGTCTAAGAGTTTCCCACACAATCCTCCCCGCTTCCGTCCCGCCAACCGGCCAATCTCTCATGCCTGTGCTATATGCCATGGAGCTGCATTCAGGGTGGCTGTCCCTGGCATTTCCAGTGCTGTCGTCATGACTTCCCACCCCATTATTATAAACTCATCCTTTTGGAATGTCCCACAGTCCCTGAATAAGGGAGGAAATAAACATTTCCTTCTCCATATCTATGTGAGGGGAGCCCTTCCCCGTTCTAGTAACTGGGCACCCTCCTCACCCTGGATGCCTGTTCCATGGGAGTAGGAGCGTCTCTTCCACCAGCTCCAAAAGAATAGCAGTTAGTTTGGTAAGCACATAGCGCCCTGAGGGTGAACCGAGGGAATTCCTTTATCTGTCCCACCCGAAAACACCATTACGCGGTCACTGTGCTCTTCTGGAAAGGGCTGCCTGGGTGCTCACCAAAGGGCCTTATGGGTTTCTGTGGCAGTTTGATATTATTTATGAATTCCAAAAAGATATGTTTGATTACGTTTGTAAACTGGTCTGTTCCTCTGGGCATGATACCCCTTTGATTCAATTAAATTCAGAGGTTTCACCTTTACTTTATTAAATCAAGATTAGGGCTTTGATTCAACCACATCATTAGGGTGACTCAGTTTGAGTCCCCACCCCCTTGGTGGGCTATATAAACATATACTCAATCAAGAAGGCAGATGACATAGATACAGAGGAACACAGAGGAAAAGAGACAGCTCCATAAGACACAACAGAGGCCCCGGGAAGAGATGAGCCATTCACCTGGTACTTTACAGCTGACCTTGTGAAGGGACCAGAGCAGCTGAGCCAGGAAAGAAACAAGCCCCAGGAGGAGAGACGAGCTTTATGCCAGCCTACAGCTGAGATTGGAAGAAGCTGGTACCACGGAGCCTGAAGAAGAAAGAGGAAGGCTGAACCCTTGCAGACATCACCCGCCATCTTGCTTCAGCACGTGGCAACAGACTTTGGTACTTATGGTACCTTGAGTTGGACTCTTTAGGGCCTGGTAACTGTAAGCATCTACCCCAAATAAATACCCTTTATAAAAGCCAACAGATTTCTGGTACTTTGCATCCGCACCCCCTAGGCTGACTAATACAGTTTGTAAGAGTTTCCTGTTTTACAGAGAAGGCAGCAGGCATTCCTCCTGATGTATAGGCATGTGGCAAGATCACTGTTGAACAGGGAAGAGTTATAATCTCGGCTTTGTTCCCTTGAGTAGAAGACAGAAAAACTGTCAGGCTGATGACATTTCCCAAGAGACAGGAAGGGGCTCTTGTTATCCAGAGTTGTATGCTAGCACTGATACATGGACTCGTTCTCTATTTGGAACTTGTCATAAGGTAGAACACTAAGTCTAAAATGCCCTCCTGTGTTAGGTGGATCACCTCCCCTGAGAGAGTCGTGTTGACTTGAAGATAAACACAACCCTAACAGGATATGGATACGTCCACCAGGCATAACAGTTCCAAACAAAATGGAAACCGCCTCTGGGTTCATTACAGGAACCTGCGCCTCTGAGGCCTACACTGGAAGAGAAAGTTGTTGATCAGAGAGATCTGAGCAGTAAAGTGTTAGGCCTTCGGTGGTGGAGGACTCTTAGCAGACAAAAATTATATTTAGTGAGTCTGTGACCCACTCAGACTAGGCAGGAAATAGCCAAAAGTTTGGTTTTCTCTGTGTCGCTCTCAGCTACAGCAGTTGGTTGCAAAATCAACTTAGCAGTGCAAGAGAAGGTTTTGAAGAGAAAACAGGAAGACACAGACAATGCAGTTTAAGTGGAGGTGGTTCTTCACGGTGCCAGCTGTCTCTACCAACCAACCTCGGGAGTGGTAGACACAGTGCCTCACACACTGTGGAAAGAACTGATTAAAAAACCCAGATACTGAGGCCGTCAGGGGCCTGGCCACCCGAGACCCTTAGGATAGACTTGTCACTGTGAGCAACTGGACAGTGTGACCAGTACAGCCTGGGTGGCCAGTAGGAACAGGCAGCGAGAGGGGCCCGAGGAATACACTGGGGGCAAGGAGGGGTCCTTGTTACAGGAGCCCGAGGCCCTCTCAGGGAAGAGGGGCCCAAAAGAAAGCAGAGGCTTGGGAGTAGGACACAGGGGGACAAAAAGAAGCTCGAGGAATCTGGGCCACAGGGTGATGCAGCCCAGGCTGTGAGACCCATGAGATGACAGGTTGATACCTCATGACTGGATTGTGCACTTTTTTTTTTTTTTTAACATACTAATCACATCCTGTGTGTGAAGGTGGCCTCAGGGGCTCCCCACTGTGAGCAAGCAGGGCCAGAGACCTCAGTGAGAAGAGGACACAGTGAGAGGAAGCCAGAAGCAGCCCTCTTGGCCACCTGGGGCTGGATGAGCCCATCCCACCCGAAGTCAGGAGGACTTAGAGGTCACAGGTGATCACAGCTGGGGCCTTCAAGTCAGCTGCCCTCTCAGAAGCTGACAATCTACAGGAAGGGAATCTTGTATGTACCTAAGTGAACTATTATGTCAACGTGTATAGAATTTGCCCTCCATTTTTTTTCCTCTTGATGACTTTCCTTGGTTCTTTTCCAAAGCCACCCCAATGAGTGAATCCAACACCTATCTCGTCTCAGTCTTGGTGTTGGGGTGAAGCAGCGGGGGTCTCCATCTTCACTGCATGTAGTCACCCAGGGAGTTTTAGAAAATAGTGGTACTCAGGCTCCATCTCCTTCCCCATTCCATCGGTCTGGGGTAAGGCCCTGAAATGGGTATTTTTCACAAACCAGCCTCCCAGGTGACTTGAATCCGCAGCTAGCATTGAGTCACGATGGAAGATATTACTCAACTGAATCTTTTAAGGACAGCATTCATATAAAATAACTAGGGCTTCTCATTGAGTATGTATGGGATTATCCTGGGGCCCTTGGTAAAATGCAGCTTCTGATTCAGGAGGTCTATGGGGTGGGCTCTGAGGTGCTGCTGCTCCTTGGGCCACACTCTGAGCAGTAAGGATGTAGCTGACTCGGCTCCCAGGCCCTTAGGCCGCCTTGCTCTGCCAGTGCTCCTGCCAGCTCCCTACTGGGTGATTCTGGCCCTCCAAGCCCAGTCTTTCTGTGGTGTAAGGCCTGAAAGCAAGGTGCAATATTAGGTGCTGCCCTGACATCTGCCCCCAGTGCTACCATGGGTAAGGCCCCCTAAGCAAACAGCTGCCTTATCCCAGGGACCAGGCACGCTGCCTGCTTATGCCTGAGTAACGGGCTCAGTGTCCTGCCAGCCTGTGCAGCTCGTCACACAAACCAATTGCATCCTCACGTGGGCACCACGGGGCACCTCACCCCTTGTGACTACAAACCTGCCTCCTGCAGGCCCTTCTTGTTCACTGTCCCCGGAGACACCGCCCGCGTGACCCTGCGTGGATGCGGCGGCCTCCTCCCCAGGCCGTGGGTTTATGTGATCAATAGACTGCTGTCCATGTCATCATCTCGTGTCCAGTGTCAGGTGGCGTGTGTTCAGCCACCCCATAACCCTGGGTCAGGAGAAGAGAAGGCAAACAAAGTGCTCCTCTTAGCGACTCTGCTCCAGTGCCACCTTCTGTTGGGGACACAGCAGTCCTGCAGTTCTCCACACTCAAATTAACCCCTTCCTGTCCCTTTCTCCTAATGTTCTTTGCCTACAACTCCTTTAAAACAAGAATCATAATCTACTGTTTATTAGAGTTGCCACTAGATCGTGAGGCCCTTGGGGGAGAAAAAAATGCCTCCTATTCATCTTTGTATCACCCACAACACAAGAGTAGTGGGCGTCTGGATGTAGTTACTGAACTGAATTGGCAGAACCTGACTATAGCCACAGCTTCTCTTTGGAAGTTACCTTTTTAAGCAGGTGGGGGGACCAGCCCTTGATATTGCCATAACATGCACACAAGGCAGCCTGCTTCTAAATGAGGTCGAGAGACCCGTTACACTGACTCTACTGTTTCGCATTCGATGAGTGCCAAAGAAAAGAGAAATCAAACACCTCCTAACCCCATTCCCAGTGCTCAGGAGTCGCTACAATCGACACCCAATTAACTGTGCACAAACACAGATGCGATGCAGCCAATACAAACAACAACAACAAAAACCCTATTAATTTGAGGAAGGCTCCAGGGCAGTTTTGGACACAACCCAAGAACCACTCAGACTCCAGAGGAGGGAGACATCTCTTGGGTCCTTCCTGCTTGGGTTTGGGGAAACACGAGAAAAGAAGGTGGTGCAAAATTCAGCTCTACTTTCAGTTTCTTTGGCCCTGAGCCGAAAAGAGACAGTCACAGCTGGGCCGTGGGGGAAGCAGGAGAGAGGGAATGGCCTTGTGCTTCCGTGGATGATGGGCACATCGAGAATCGTGGGCAGTGCCAACTGGCCTGAAGGGATTAGTAACCTCTGGATTACAAACCCCAGACCCCCTAATCTCTCTGTAATTACCCAATGTGGTGGGGGCATGTGAAAAGAAAATAAACCACCTGGGGAGCACTTGTAAAAGAACAGTTTGGTTTAAATACTTACATAGGGATCCTGCTACTCCGACAAAGACTGAACAATTCTCAGATCAATTAAACAGGCAGCGTGGTCATTGCCAAAAGTTAGGAAGACCCTGCTCCTTTTTCCTACCGCTCATTTAGGTGACACCTCTCTGTGTCCCTTTTTGTAGGCTGTTTCAGTTGCACAGAGCCCAACTCAATGGTTTTTAGTTCAATATCAAGTCAACAGCCACTAATGACTATTTGCAGAGCAGCTACTTTGTTGTGCTAAGAGGTCAAATCCCACATTCAAAACCTGGCCAAGTATACAAGATTTCAGTAGGGGTTCAGCATAAAAATAGAGGGGTAAGTTGGTCTGCTCAGTGCATGATTAAACCTTTGGATAAATGTAGAAAAATGAATAAGGTGAAGGAAATTCTCATGGCTTCATCCTCACTAGCTTTTTAGGATTCATTCCCAAAACTACATCGTGAAACACCGAGATTTTCATTTTAGCAATATATGATATGAATAATGAGCAATCAGAGTAAGACTCGTACCTGGTCCTGGGGGGCCTGTCACTCCAGGGAGTCCCATGGCTCCTTCTGGTCCTCTGGGGCCTGGCACCCCAGGAAGCCCAGGGATTCGGGGGCAAGAATCCACATCGGCAGGTGGCCCAGGCTCACCTGAAATTACAAACACCGCTTGTGATTTGGGTGCTTATGAACAAACACCTTCTGCTTTCTCAAGTTAAAGACGGACTTCTGACATACTGAACTTTCAAGAGTGTTTGAGATTGGCTGAGGCAGAAACAATTCGGAGGCCTTCACAGGATTTCCCAAGTTTGGGCCACTTTCTACTGGGGTGCCAGCCACAGGTGACATTGGGCCGGGGACTGGTAGGTTCCTAAAGCACAGCTTAAAGTCTCCCTAAGTTATTACTCTACAGTGCAGTCAGGGGGTTCCCAAAGTGCCACTTACTCAAATAAATAGAATTCAGAATTCAGGATTGCCCGAGGCTCTAAAGCAGCGGCTCTCAACTGTGAGTGTACGCTGGGATCGTCCAGGGGAGTTGTGAAAATATACTGATGCCAGGGTCCCACACTCAGAGGTTCTGCTGTCACTGATAATAGATGTGGCTGGGTAGTGTCCCCACCCTTGGCTGGCCGTACAATCAGCTGGGGTTGCCCGAGCCCCATCCAGACTTCTTAAACAGGAATCTTGGCAGGGCGGGGAGGGGATCCAGATCGATTTAAAAAAAGGGAAAAAAAAACCTCAGGGGATTCAAATATCAGCCAGAATTGAGAAGCACTGCAGTGAAGCTGTAGTTCCCAAACTCCAGCACATCAGAATGGTCTGGCTGCGTTTTTAGAACACAGGTTGCTGGGTCCACTCCCAGCGTTTCGGGGGTGAGCCCCATCGTTGGCACTTCTAGCAAGAGTTTTTCCCTAAAGCGTCATACAGTAACCCCGCAAACGTTCCATAAGCATGACCAACAAAGCCATAAAAATAAAGGCCAAAGCTTGCTGAATGCTCTATCACCCAGCAGCCTGTGCTGGCAAATCCTCCAACAAGCCTGTGGTGCGTGCTGTTACTAGTATGTTACAGATGAGAAAGCTGAGGCTCAGGCGGCTAGGCATAGGGACCTTAATGATAGAGCTTTTACATCCTACTTAGGAGTCCGTGCAAAACGGACTTGAATTCTATTAGCTGTTTGGAATTTAACGCCTTGTAAAATATGGTCTGAAACCACAAGCAACACAGGGCCAGATGTATTTTTATAATATATACAGGTTCATGTAAAACTTGCCTTTTCCATTATGATTAATTTGAGAAACATGCATGTGAACTTTTCCTATTTTCCCAAAAATAGCTGGGCCTTTCACAGTGGCAGTGGCATGGGGACAGGATGAAGGAGGGGTGGAAGGGGACATTGAGCAGGGGCTTCGTATTTAGTTTTGATGCCACCTTTAAATGAGTTTATGCATATAGTCATAGTTAGAGACACTAAAAGGACTGAAACAAGACTGTATTCAATATACAACTTTACTTTTTAAATATAAACATTCAAAATAGCAGGATTTTTTTTTCAATTCTGATTTTGCATTTCTTTACTTTTTAATAAACCAGAGACTGAAAGAAATGTTCTGAGGCCTTACTTTTAAGAGGACAAGAAATAATATATGGGGTCTGTGTTCAAGGCAATTTTCATTAGGGTTAATAGCAGATGTCTGAAAAGAACAAATGCAAGCATTCACAGTATTTCTTGTTTTCTTTTGAAAAATTCTTTCTAGTGTCTTGGAAAATGCCAGACACAAAATAATATGTTGCTTTGGCATCGTAAAGGATTCCATGGACACTTAATTGAAAAGAAAATTGGCATTTTAAAAAACTTTTTATTGTAGTAAATAATATAAAGCATGAAATTTCCCATTTTAATCATTCTGAAGTGTAAAATTCAGTAGACTTGATTATATCCACAATATTTTGCAATATCACCGACACCCATTACTCCTCCTTTTTCAGTGCCTCAGACAGAAACTACTCACCCATTTAGCTTTAATTCCCTCTTCCTGCCCTGTACCCCCTGCCCCTGGTAACCTAAAACCCCCAATCTGTCTCTGTGAAGTGTGCTCCTTCTAGGTATTTCATATAAGCAAGATCATACAATATTTGTTTTTTATGTCTGGCTTATTTCACTCAACACGATGTCTTCAAGTAGGAACCCTTATACATAGCACTTTAGCTCTGTGGAATGATGCAGTGAAAATCAGTTTGGCAGTTCCTCAGAAAACTGAATTACCCTATGACCTGGCAACCCCAATTCTTGGTATATTCCCATAGAATTGAAAGCAGGGGCTCAGACCTTTGTACTCCAATATTTATAGCAGTATTATTCACAATAGCCAAAAGGTAGAAGTAACCCAAGTGTCCATCAACCCATGAATGGATAAACAAAATGTGGTAAATATACACAGTGGAATATTACTCAGCCATAAAAAAGAATGAAGTTCCAACGCATGCGACAACATGGATGAATCTTGAGAACATCAAGTTGAGGCATTTTCTTTTTAACACACAAAGAAATATGCTCCTTGAAAGTGGACTAAATGCTGTGATAGGAAAGGCTAGTCACAGCCCCATATGGGGTGTTAAGGGCTCATCTTTCAGTGTTCTCGCTACTACTTATTTTAGGGATGTTCAACGTATTTATATTGTAGAATTCATGTAAGGAACTTACGCTGGTATGTACTGTAGCATTTGGCATGGAAAGTACTCAAAATACATACCTGAATAGAAATGCTATACACTGAGTCTCTACACTGCTTTGACACCTATAAGAGGCTCAGCGTGAGAACACTCTAATAGGAGGTTACTGAATCTGTAATGAAGCAGAGGCATTAAACCCTCATATAATTACAGTAGCCCATCTATAAAAATGTAGCAGAGTGTAACTCATAAACACAGTTGAAAGGCTAGTATGGAAAGAGACACCACATTTAGGGGAAATGATGAATTTTGTATCAAAGCTTACTTACCTCTTGAGCCTGGATCCAAAGCCAGAAAAATCAGGCCAGACAACAATTTTCACATGGTGGAAAGAGATTGTAAATTTGTGAATTAGGACAAAAGTGAAACAGATTATTGGAGAACACATCATTTAGGACAGCATCAGCGGCAGTCAACGTGACAGCCCCTTATTCACACTAAAAGTCTGCTTCAAGATTATTGACAGGATTAGCTCTGATTTAGAAATGCAGTTTCCAGATCTAGAAATAGTTCAAATGAAACTCTCTTGAACAATATAAAATTCTTGTTAGTTTTTCTTGCTGCAAAAAATGCCCTTATTTGATGTATATAGAAATTCTGTCCATTTGAAGGCTTCTGAAAATTCCTTATTAATTTGTCCCATTTTATAGGTTATGCACAGAAAGGAATAGAAAATGAATCAAAGTGTAAGCCCTTTGTCCTGAAGCAGTATGATCCATCATAAAGCAGTGAAGTCTATTTATTCTTTGGACTAGAGTGTTAATTTAGGAGATTGCAAAATATTCTGAACTGAAATGACACCACCATAATATTGATTTAAGATTTTGAAAGATACTGCTTCTGCCAATCTCTAAGGCACATTTCCGTTTGCCCTGCCTATTCCCAACCTTTCCTTGGCTTATTTTGAGCCAATGATTGAAAAGTATTGTCTACAGGGTTTAAACTGAGTAGCTTTTCATTGTCACAGGAACTAATATACTACACAGGAGAAGTTAAATAAAACATCTAGTAAAAATCAGTGTGAATTTGGGGACAGGAACTGACTATACAATCTTAACATATCAGTCTCGTTCGAAGAAACACATATTTATTGACTTTGGAAATCTCATGTAAAATCAGCTCCTAATTTGCAAAACTTACTAGTTCTGATAATAAATATTAGTTTACCAAGCATGAGACTTGAAATAAGTATGCTCCTTATATCTGAAAGGCATTCACTCATAAAAAAGGTGCTGGTAATTTTAGAATAAGTACTTTCTGAAACATGACCCCTGCATGAAGGAAATGCTGTGTGAGGTTGCTCAGTGGAGGTAATTAGGCCTGAGGAGCTTACCTGGGGGGCCAGGGGGTCCTTGTCTGCCTGGAGGTCCAGGTAAACCCTTGTCTCCAGGTAGCCCGGGAAATCCAGGTGGTCCCTGCGGCCCAGGGAATCCCATTGATCCTAAAAGGATCATGGGAAAATTAGGGCTCTGAAATGGAGCAATATAAAGACAATGACCAATGTGATTAAACGAATGCAGAGATTCACCCCAACAACACTGGAGGGCATACTCTGCCGCAGAGTCACTTTTTGTCTGCGAGGCTGAGAAGAGCTACCTCTCTCTGAAGGAAACACAATGATTAACCAAAAGGACTAGAGGAAAGGGTTCCATGATCAGAACAAAACCAAATGATAATGAAAAGCTCTGCAATCCTGAGCTTCCTCTGAAGACATTCAAGAACCGGGGCCAGAGTAAATGTAAGGACGGATGCATCACTCTCCGGGACAGGGTGCCTCCTAGCCCCAAACTGGCACCGCCCTTCCCACCCGCTAAGCTTCACCCACGCCGACCACTCGGTTTCTCGCATATGCTGTTCCTTCTCTTCTTCCCCATCCATTCAGTCCTGCTCATTCTTTCGGATCAGGCCTCGCTTCCTCAGGGAAGCCCTTCCTGACATCCCAACCAAAGTCCCATTGCTCCTTGGTCAGCTCGCCTAGAAGCAAGCCCCTTTACTCAGAGCACTCACTTCGGCTCCTGTCTGAGTTCTCTTGTCTTCCCGCTTGGAACGCTATGCCCGATGAGAGTGAGGACCCTGTTTAAATGTGTTCACTACTAGATTCCTGGAGGTGCCTAACCAGTGCTTGTGAAATAGCGAAGTATTCTAACTCCCTGTATGTCCTTGGTTAGGTCCCTGCTATTTACATGGCATGATGTTTTCCCATTCCTTTATGTCCAGACGGAGGGTGTTCTCTAGAGCAAACCTGAGGAAGAGGAGTATCTTATGTGGGAGAGGAACTAGGTGATACAACCAGTCTCGTTCTCCTTCCTCTTGTTGACTAGAGTGCTAGCACATCTATCCAATCCTGTGTTTCAATAGTAGGAAGTCCACATACCTGCACATATAAGCTACATTCTCTAAACTGTATATTATTGCTAATAAAAGTGAAGAGGGCTGACGTGTACTGTTGCACAGGTAGTATCCTGCACAAATCTAGGGATGCAAACTTCAAGGTGATTTTTATCTCCTTTCTGCTTGATCTTTTGTATTATTTCACATTTCGTTCAGACGTCAGCTAGGGTTCTAGCTACTGGGCTCCTGAAAACTTTAACAGTCGCTTCTCTGATATCTAATTTCTTTATTTATGAAATAAGGGAGTTGAACTGAGCCATGATTATTGGTCTCTTTTCAGCAAAAAAAAGTTCTATGATCCCAATAATTCTCTGAAATTGTGGTGCTTGAAAACTGATGCCCCTAAATATTAGCATTTAAGTAAGAATTAATTAAAATAAACATTTTAGCCTCAAATAGTGGGGAAAACCAGTAACAGGGACCTTTTCATGGGTATAAAGCAGCAAAGTCAGCAGTCTAGAACCGAGGTGTCCAATACAGAAGCCACTAGCCACTGAGGCCATTGAGCGCTTGAGTCAAGGACTGTCTAAACTGGCTCACGCCCTAAGTGTGCAATACACACTGATTTTAAAGGTGGGAAGGAGCAGTGTCTTATTATTTGGGAGAGGAACTAGGTATGTACAACCAACTTTCTCTTCAGTGAGATCTCAATGATTATCTCATTGATAATTTTTCCATTGATATGTTAAAATAATATTTTGTATTATTTATATATATACTTATATATGGATTACATAATATCCCCAGCATTCAGCACTGGCCTACAATATCAAGAGCAGGACTAGGGTCTAAAGATGAATCTGTGTTTCTTCTTTTTATTTGTTTGACTTCTACCCAAACTAGGCCTTTTTGGGAAAGTCGGGCCAATTTGGAAATACAGTAACTGTTTCCCTGTGAAATAGGATTACTTCAGGGCACAGGGTAAAATAATGAAAGTCCTCACGTCCTACTTGAGGAACCACTTGCATTCCTACCTTTCTGGCCGTCTTTTCCATCACATCCGGGGAATCCCTTGCATCCTGGGGGTCCTGGGGGTCCTGGGGAACCTGGTGGTCCCCGCAGACCCCAGGCACCTGGCTCCCCTCTCAGGAGGTCAGCACTCCCCGGGGGCCCTGGAGGTCCCGGCGCTCCTGGCCACGGGAAGGAGACAAAAGCGTTCTGCCAAAGGCAAATGTGTGAGCCGGCTGCTTAAGAAAGGTAATTTAATGATTTAGGAACACAGAATTCTGTAGTATCAGAAGTGAAGGCGAGTATGTCTTGTGGAGCCCCGGTTGAGAAACGGCATAGCTAGTGAGACAGTAACTTAGAAAATAATGGACCTAAGCTTTCTTTCCTTCAGAGCTTTTCCTTTTGAAGTATCAGTTTGTGGGTTTTGCCTGCATTGCCATCCCCCATAAGTAGAGGGGAAAGAGAGAGAGAGAAAGAGAGAGAGCGCACGTGCAGGAGAGGGGAGAGAGGAGAGAGGAGAGAGGGAGAGGCTTTTGAGAAAACATGGCTGAGGGCAAAGGAATGTTCACCCAATTAAATATATCATCAAATTTGGAAACAAGTGTGTACCTGTAGAACTGGATTGAGCCCAAATTCTATTTCGCTCCTCTATGTCTTAGCCCATTTTTGAACACTTTAATTTTTCTCAGTGTAAAATCGAATTGTATAATGTTTCAGCCCAACCTTACTAAAATTCTCAAGATTCCAAGGCAGTGGGCTTGTGTCTCTGTAGAAAAGCTCTAAGAGCTCGGATGAATGTGATCATCGGCGCTTAAGAAGACGCTGCTCTAAGCCATGCTCTTCGCCCAACTCCCAAACCAGTTCTGGTCTAACCCTACTTTATTAGCTTAGCAATGGCTTCCAGATTATTCACTTGCCAGAGTTTGATCGTAAAGTGATTAAGAGACTTTTCTGTTCCCTGGGTGCGACAAGCCAGGTCCTGTCACCCTGGGCCAGCAGCAGTGCGGCACGCGGCAGGTGCTAGAGACCACCGAGTAGGGCAAGATCCCCTCTTGCTAGCCACGTGGAAGTCCTCCTGGTCAGCGTCAAGCTGGTACCAGGAAATTCGTGTTCTGAATCAGAGTTTAAGCGCAGGGAGAGGTGGTCCGATAGAATTGAAAGAGAAGAGTGAGTGGGCCTGGGTTCTCGTCCTGGATATGGTTCTAAGAGCCCACCACTACCCCCATCGCCACCCCAAACTGAGTCTTACTTTTCCATCTGCCAGGCTGATGGGGTTACTAAGGGGCTTCTCCCCTACCATTCCCTGGCCCTACATCTCTGCAGAGCTGGCAGCCTCTAACAAAGGGGACGCTGCCATCCTTGGCCACGATTTCCTCATACCTCTTGGGCCATCGGGGCCAGGAGAACCCTGATCTCCAGGTGGGCCTGGATCAGGAAGGTCAGCCTTAGGAGCTCTCCCTGTGGCACCTGGAGGACCAGGTGGGCCTGGTCTCCCTGAGAAAGGACAAGATCAGATGTTAGCCTCACTGCACTGTGACGGTTTGAGTTTAGTTATCGATACAGGGCTAAGGCATGCTGCTTCTTACCTGGGGCACCTTGGGGACCTCTTTCTCCAAAAAGGCCTGGAGGAGAAATTCCTGGGCTCCCGGGGTCTCCTGCCTCCCCTTTTAGCCCAGGTATTCCCACTGGACCTGGAGGGCCCGTTTCCTGAAAACCTTAAGGGGAAAATGGCATTATTACTGCTTCTTCTCCTTGTTTGTCCCTGTAATTGTGCCTGGAAAACAAAATGCTTCCCAACAGGGGCATGACAGGGCAGTGGCTGGTTCTGCCAAGACCAAATGGCTGCATACTATTTGTGGGTCGCTGATTACTCTCTAATCGTGCTGGCCAACCATAGTTTTGATTTCTTTTATGTTTATTTCCCAATTAAAACAAACAAACAAACAAACAACAGCTTGAGACAGCACCAACCCTCCAGCCTTTACAAAAGGTAGAATGAAAACAAGGAAGATACAACAGTAAGTACTTATGAATACACATCTTGGAAGTTTGAAGTAGAAACTAGTATATAATTAGGACTTTTGTGGAGCTTCCCATGGAGAAGGGAGGCCAGCATTGGTTTCTTGGAGAAAACAAACATTTTATCGGATTATTAGAAAGAGCCACTAAATGAATCCTATGTGGCTTAAATTATTTCTTGATTTCCAAACACTATTAATTTTTTGTCTCTTTTCAACAATTTACTCAAACTTACCAGCACAATTCAATCCTTTTTCCCACAGTCACTCAAATCTACATGTCTGGTTCCAGCTACCTTGTCTGATCATGAGCTATTTTCCTGACAAAGTAACGCAACACATGTGCACTATATTAAATAAAAGAACAAGCCAAAATGCAGTCATTGATGATTAGCCTATTTGTGCTATCAAAAGTAATGGCAATTTGTTCAGATCATTTATTTTAGCAGTGGGCTGCTGAGGGGTGCTAAAATTATGAATTAGACACACGTGGTCATACTTGGCATTGCTACACAAAAAACAATACCAAAAAAAAAAATTTAAAAATACCACCCACCACTATTTATCTGTTATTCATAATGTTTTGATATCGCCCTCCTTTTAAGTAATTATTCACTGAGTATTTTTAATAAAGAGGTAGTCCCAAGGAAGGACAACAGATACGTTTAACCATTCCTTCTTCAATGGGGTTTTCTCAAACGCCCTGCTTTATAAATAATCTTCCACGCTGAAATTAGCTCCAGGATTGTGACTCTAACCCTAAGCTGGTTTCTCAGTTTAGCTCCCCAAATCTCATGATACGAGGAAATTTCAGGGGCGGGCACCACTTTACCTCACAGCCTCTGATGAAAGCTGTCTCCCACGAACCATTTTATCTTACCTGAAGCACCTTTGGTTCCTTTCTGACCCTTTAAACCATGCAAGCCGTTCAGGCCAGGTGACCCGGAGGGACCTGAAACACATCACAGGCCTGTGACTGGCAGGGGAAGCCCAGCGGCTGCACAGCTCGCAGGCACCACCCAGCCAAGGGTGGGTCCACAGGCGGGAACCGCCCATCTCGTAGCCTGGACCTCATTATCAGGGCTGGGTCCACGCCAGCGGTCATTTAGCACATTCATTAGATGGAAGTTCTTTGCCAGGACAGCTTAACACATACATTTCTTTGTTTTTTTTTTAAGTATTGCTGTTGGTTTATGACTATATCTAACTCTTACCAGAGTTTAGAATTGCTGAATCTTGGCATAGGACATGACTTTGAATTTTATGACAATATAATTATCCTAGAGGAGGAAAGATATTAGATGGGAGCAAACTCAGGCCTCCTAGCTCCTAGGCTCAGGATCTTTCCATTCCATCAGGTACTGCAGGTTTTAATTTCTTCAGGATCTAGTCATGTCCATGCAGTAAGCCAAAAAAGGATGAGTGAGGTCTGTGGCATACTGGACAGTAGTTGCCCTCACCTGCCCCTTCCCGCCCCCGCCTTTAAGGCACTGTGCTACTGGAGAAGAACAGGCCTGCCTCCAGGTCACATTTGGTTGCAGCTATTCTCTGTAACCATTCTTGGAGTTGAGTTTAAGTTTTCCAAATGAATTGTACCCAATCATGCTCCTTTCAAATGAGAGTTTCCAAATTGCCCAGCATAAAGTTTGGAGAGGAAAGAAGGGAGGGAGAGAGACAGGGGGTGGGTAATTAATATTTACAAAGCACTTCCTGTGTGCTGAGCCCATTGCCAGGACCTTCTCCTCAGCCCCAGGCCAAGCCAGCTAACCTTCCTCTTTATTTCGTTGGTGCATCGTCCATCCAGTAGCTGTGAACGCTCATCCAAGCCTGAGCGCTCCTCAGTGCACAGCCACTGACTCCATTTAGGATCACATCCTTCAACTTTGTGATCATGACACTCTCAGCTCATATGACTGAGCACACAGACGTGCCCCTCACCTCCTTCTCTCATCCCCACCTACAGCTCCCTCGATGCATTTATGCCGTCCACAACCACATCTTTGGGTGACTGGATTCCCCCATTTGAGGGTGAATCAATTGAGTGCAAAACCATCTCCTATCAATCTCATTATCCTAGCACTTAGCACATTTCCTGACACATAGTAGGTGTGCCATAAATATTTGTTGAATGAGTGGGTGAATGAATGGGAAAATGTGGAGCAAGGAGAGAGAAGGACGAACAGCTAGAGAGAAGACCTACAACAAGGAGTGGACTAATACTTATTTTTCATGTCACACTTTCCTTTGATAGAGTTAGAAGATGAATACGATTTAGGGACGTTAGAGGAATCCATTCTTGTGTAAGTAATGCAAGTTCTGAGTATTCATTAAATCAAGACTTACATAGGCTTCTTATTAGATGATGAAACAGTTGATTCCATTTTATTTATCATCTCTACTTGAGACAGACAATTGTTATTCTCTTTTTAAAATCTAAAAATCCAGATTGGCTCAAATGAGCCATATTCTCTTCCACCTAAAAAACGGGAACACGCCCTTATTTTCCCTAAAAGTCCTATTTCCTAACCACTTTTAACAGCTCTGGCTTAGTTTATATTTTCCAATCTTCTTTCCTACTTATGAGCCAACATTTCAAGTTTGCACCAAAAGAACACAAAGACCTTCTTCATCTGCCAAATCTGGAATATTTATTGCAATCTATCTGAAATTATAATAAAATTTTTAGCCCAGTATGCTATTTCATTGTGCTTTGATCTCCAGCTTTAGCCACCAAGATTGATGGCTTGGTGGACTTGGCTTGGGGTGGAATGTCTTCTGCCAACTCTCCATTGTCACATCAACACATCCAGCCCTGGGGTTGTCACAGTCCCAGCCCCTTGCCATTGGTGAACTGGCCAGCTCTTATCTGACCTAATGTTATCTTTCTAAATTGAATGCAGCCACATCTGGTAGGGTTTTAAGAATAATTTCCCCCTTCAACTGAAAGCTTTCTATCAATCCCATCTCTAACTTTGAAAGCTGTTCATGCATATAACATGTACAGTGCAGATGAGACCCAATTAGGCTAACAAAGCACATTCCTCAGTAATGAGGAATTTTGATTCACCTCTTTGGTGTCCTCCTGCTTTACAACCAGGCGGCTGTACCATGTTGCACTTGCAGACCAAGCCAGGGTGCCCTCCCTCTTCTCAGTGACTCTAATCTAGCCCGGCCATGACTGTGGTTTCCATCTGCCTTAGCCAGCAGCTTGTCCATCAATGGATACCCACTCTGAGGCTTTTGTTCTAAAGTCTCAGCACTCTAGTCTACCCCAAGACCCTTTATGCAGGTTCATACTTCAATAGCGTGTGCTACTAATCCCCATTTGCCAAGGCTTTCCCTCTCTTAACATTGAAAAATCTCCCATCCTGAGACACCTCTCCGACCCAGACAAACCATGACCACTGGTCACCCTCACTTTAAAGCTGATGGGAAAGGGAGACCGAGGTGAGAGCAGGTAATGGTTGAACAAGGGTGAAACTTTTATCCAAAAGGAATCTGAAACAAGGTTTGCATTTTTTTTTTAATTCAGCAAGTGTGTATGTACTTATGAAAGGAATGCAACAAGAGCAAATGTCATGGTTTGCAAAGGCATGGAGCTGCAGCCCTCAAGAGCACCAAGTGACAGGTGACGAGAAGACCCCAGGGGGCAAGACAGAAATGATCCCTGACTTGACAGAACAAATGAGCAATTACATCAAGTAGGGTAAGTGCTAGGAGGGAGGGGGGAGGAGAACCATCTAATTTTACGAATAGGGCAGAACATTTCTATGGTTTCCATAGTCTTGAGGTCCATGGTATTTCTTTTCTTATAAAAGACATTTTGAGGTGCCTTTTTCTTATGAAACATTTTACTTGCAACCAGCCAAAATGATTCAATTTACATTCTTTACGTTGTAAATGGATGATTTTTTTAACAGTTGCTTCAGATAATTTCTGTAGGTTTCCATTATTCGCATCTCACACGAATATCTAACTAGATATTGGGTATTTTCCTTTCAAGAGGGCACATGTACTGAAAATTTTAATCTAAGAATCAATCCATTTTTAGCACATGTTTAACTTAAAGTTTAACTCTGACGGAACACAAACAGGACTCAAAATCCATATGGTCTGTGCTAGCAGAGCAAACAACTCTGAGTTCAGCAGCTGGTTTACTCAAACAAGATAACCATAGTCCCCGTGACTTACTTAGAACATACTTCAAATATTTGATTTCTCAGTTCAAAGTGTTTCTGCTGGAGTGTGGTTCATTTTTATATCAGCATGATAAACTGCAACAATGGATTTATATTACAGACAGCCTACTTTTTAGGAATGCATTTCACTTTTTGTTTTCGCTTTTGCAGTGTTCTGTTTTGTTTTAGAGGCAGGCTGCTCGGCGGGCTGTCTACAGCGTAACAGTGTCACTGCGCGGCTGGGAAGCAGCACTGCAGCACCTGCTGCTAGAATCTGGAAATGGCAGCATCTGTGAACTAGTATGAAGACGGGGGTTGATATGTTCGTTTTCTTACCTTCTCTTCCTACCACACTCACAATTTCAAGGCACAGAATCATGATGCGTTTAGAGATGACTTTTTGAGTAATTTTGTTATTGGATCAAATGCAATAGCTTGTAGCTTTTTAACAACACGCCATAATGAAGTTACGTGATGAATGCAAACTAATTCAAGGAAGAATTGGCTATAGTAATGGGAGCCTGTGTTATTTTAGGCAAGTTGGGTGAATATTGTTTTGGCACCAAGACACTTGAAAATCCTTGCTTTTTTACTGGGAGAGTAGGAAGTGGAAATGAATAGGAGTGATTTACAATGGGAAATGATTTCATCTGCTTCTTTTCTAACTTCCCCTTCCAGACACTGAAAAAAAGTGTCAAAGAAGATCCCACCAGAGCTGTAGATATTGCCAGAGACAGGAAATGGCCACAATTACCAGAGAAAGTTATGAAATGACAAAATTACCATTTTTCTTGAAACCCCATATCACTGGACTTCCCATTACTAAAAATGTCAGTGAAGATGGAGAAGAATAATACAAAGATATTTTACCTTGTGGTGGGAAAAGAGCAAGTTATTTAACTGTTTAGAAATACCTAAGTATACCAGCTCTTCAAAATAAATGGCTTCCCTCTCTGAAAATTTGTACCAGATAATATATACCACACTACAACTTGCTGAAATTTTGAGTTTTTGGAAAGCTATCTGATGAGTGAAAAGGTCAAAGTATGGGAAAATATTATTTGGGTTTCAAAAAAAAAACAAAAAACATTTAAGCCTAGAAAAAGCGGTTTCCCACTCTTTGGAGAGAAGGTCCCTTTCACTTTACCAAAATTTAGTATATGTGTGAGTCAAAGAGCAGAATAGGTAGGAGGAGAAGGGAGGAAAAGGGGGACAGAGGGAGCTCAGTTACCCTACCCAGTGAAGGTTGAAACCTTTAACCGGTGGTTGATGTGAAAACATTCAACTTTATAGCTACTAGCTCAATTGTTCATTCTTCCATTTGTCCATTCATTCATTTATTAGCTTATTCATACAACCAACCAGTATGCTTACTGGGTATCTAGTGGATGCCAAGGATATAAAAAGAAAAATTTTGTTTGCTTTTGAAATCATATTCTAGTTGGTGAAAAAGATCTCTAAAAAACAAATGTGATAGGACATAAATGCTATAGTAGAAGTAGGGACAAAGTGTCCCTAAAATAATACTTTTTATAAAACACTGAGAGGCCTGGGGGGAAAAATGGTCTGAAGAGGAATACATATCACAGATGAATGGGAGGGCATGAAGATTTTTAATAAAAAGTATATATTGTATTGTATGTATTATATATTGTATTATATTATATATTCTTATAATGTTATAACCAGACTTACATTATAGTCTATTAGTACCTTAAAGGCCAAAAAATTCAACTAAAAATGTTTCCTTTCTAAATGCTAGTTATTCTTTGGTGTCATACCTTATTCTTTTCTCTTCCTTCCACTTATTGCAATTAGTAAACATAAATTTAGTTATATATGTCTTTAATATCTGTCTCTCCTACTAAACTGCAAGTTCCATGAAGGCAGAAGCCCTCTATTTTCTTTAAAATTGTGGACCCAGCATCTAACACAGAATCTAGAACATAAATGGGGCTCAATTCCCTGTGGAGACAATAAATGAATAGGTTTGAACATCATGAAAAACGCTGGGGAAAAATGCCCTCGGTGATGAGCTGACAAGGCTCCCCTTCTAGATACCCCACAGTAGGAGGCAGGCTGGATGAGCAGGGCTGAGGTCCTGGGTAAGAAAAAATCAGAGGGAGCTGATGGCATCCTTGGGAAAGAATGCCGTGCCCAAGAGCAGTGTCACTCGTGGGTGCAGAAAAGGCGTTGTGGATTTTCCCCCCTTGGTTTGGGTCCTTCACTGGGTCCACCTTCCTCCCTTTTGACTTACCTTTCACTCCTGGAGGACCTGGCATCCCTGGGTCCCCCCCAAGGCCTCTTAGCCCAGGGTCTCCCATTTCTCCTGGATGTCCCCTCATTCCAGGCACCCCTCGATCACCTGAGAATGACAGGGGTGTTTGCAGACACCCCGATGACATATGAGCTACATTAACTGAGGAAGTCATCTATGCTCCTAATACATGGGGAACTGGGACTGTCATGGTATTAATGATTTTCGTTTCCAAGACCTCTTAACTCTAGGGAGAAAAATACACTCAACCTCAGGAGGAGGAAAGCTACTTCTAATGTTGCCAATTATGGTTTTAAACTTTCCCTTTATTCTGAATTGGAAGAAAGAGCATCCATTAAGATATTCTGCTGTCTATGTGGTATTTGCTTTAGGGCCAAAGGAGAAAGGAGAGGCCAGAATGCTGGCTGGCATATGAAATGGGGAGAGCTAGAAGGAGCTTCTATCTGCCAGGCACTCACCATGCTAGGCTCTTTACCGGTGTTTTAATTACTGTCAGACCCATGGAATGAGAGCAGACTAGCTCCATTTTATAGGTAAGAAAAAGGTAAGTCTAAGTGAGCAGGCCAAAGTCACAGGTCTGGGATATGGTAAAGCAGATCTCAACCCAGTTTAAGCGAAGGCTGGCTCTTTCTAACACACTACAAGAGACATGAGTGCCTGGGGAAGTTTCCAGACTTTCTCTCAAGGTACCTGGACATCCTGGTGGTCCAGAGGAGCCAGGCAGTCCTGGCCTTCCAGGTGGTCCACTCGGCCCTTGAACACCAGGTGAGCCCTGCTCTCCCGGGACTCCAAAATGTCCTAAATTAAAAAAAGGATCAAACATCTAAGTAGTTGTAAATGGTGAATTTACAGCACTACTGACTTCAGGCCTCACTACTTTCCCCCCTGACTTTTTATATTTAATTTTATTCTGTTGAAAAGGACGACAGCATTAAAGATAGACTGAAAACAAAACATCTATAATCCCAGCACCTTAACACAATTTTCCATTTGTACTCACATAGTACCCATGATTTTATATTCTGATTTTTCAATTAGCATTGTCTCATAAGTAATTTTCCAAGTTTGCCATAGTTTTCCTAATTAGCATTTTTAACTGACTGGCTAATAGTTTATTGAGTTAATCTCAAGTAAATTAATTAATCTAATTTTCTCCTACTATTAGCCATTTAAGTTATTTTTAACTCTTTGTTATTATGCATAATGATCTTTATCCACCTTTAGTCATTTTTTCTCCTCTTCAATTATTTCCATAAGAGAGCAGAATATATAGGTAAAAGAGCATGATATTTTTGTTCTTCTTAATGCATTTTTAAATGCTGAAGAAATACCTCAGGAGGTATTTCTGAAAAAAATAGGAACATTTTCCTACATTGCCAAAATAACCTTATTTTGAAATAAGCCAAGAAAATCAATCACCACCCCTTCGTATCATTTACTACTCAGTCCATATTCAAATTTCCTCAGTTGTCTCCTCAGTGTCCTTCACAGCTGGTCTGTCTACACCAGGTTCCACACATGGCATCCGGTGGATGAGTCCCTTTGATTTTTTAAAATCAAAAACAGTCTCTCATGACATTGACTTGCTGAACAGAAGAGGTCAGTTGTTCCCGAGCCTTCTAGAATAGAACATTCAGTATTTTCATTCTTAATACAGGTTGTCAAATGGTTTAGAGTAAGGGCTGTACTGACTCGTACCCCGTATGTAACGTCAAGAGCAAGCCATGTCCTCACTGAGGACTTCTGGGTTTGTCGCCTTGCTCTCTTGCTAACTTAGTAATGATAAAATGATATTTCAGGCTTACTTAAAATTATATTTCTGTGATGATAGAGAGGATGACTATTTCCCCATGTGCTTATTTATTATTTTAATGCAATTCAGGTTTACAGGATAAACCTTAAGCTGAAAACAACTGGTTGAATCTGCAAATGAAATATATGGCTTTGTATTTACAAATCCACCGAGCGTGGGGGGAGTGATATTCATGATTCGTTATAACACACAAGAAAGAAACCTATGTTAGTCCACATCTGTTCCCTGGTCTACTTTAACATCTGTGAGCTTCACTGTGTGTTGTTTTATTTATTTATCCTCAGAACATTCCTGCAGTGAAGGTAAGGCAGCATTATTCTCACCTCCAAATGAAAACACCAAAGCACTAAAAGTCTTGCCTAATAAATCCTCAGCTGTGTTAAAAACAGAACTTCCAAGCTAATCTGCACCACATTTCCCTCTGAATTCAGGTCAGAGGTGGAACTGAAGCCAGTATGTGCATATGTAATCTCCTGAGACAGGTGGCAGATGTATGCCTTCGCCGTTGGCCTCGTTAACATTCGATGCTGCTTTTCCCAGTCAACAGAAATTGCTTTCAAGTTATCTCATTCGATCCTCAGAACCATCTTCAGAACACGTGTAGGGCCAGGTTGCAGAAGAAGAAACAGCTCAGAGAAGATGAGCAACTTCCCGAAGATCACATGTGAAAGTAACAGCAGAGGTTGACTTGGAGCTACTGTTTTTTCTTCCTGAAACTTCTCGCTCTGGTATTATTATGAACCCCCATGATGCTGCCCTCAAGGCTACTTCTCCCCACCAGATGTGCACTTAGGTTATACATTTCAGTTAAAATGTTGTAGTATCTCAATATATTTGTGCCAGAGGTAAAAGACCCATATGAAAAAGGGCAGAACAGGGCAGGGAAGGAAAGCTGTTGTACACTGTAATAGCTTGTTTTTTTGGCTGGACTTTCATTTTAGCAATCTTATGGTATAAAAATAAGGAAATAAACTTTCCCATAATAGTTCTGCTCAGGTATTCTTTCTGCTGTTATATAAAATGAAACATATCTATTGCCAGAGAAGATTTTACAGTTAAAAAAACTATTAATACAACATGTTTTAATTTACAAGGGATCCATCTAAGTAGAATCTTGGTTTCTAACCAGCTAACTATTAGCCAAATGACTTTGGACATAACTTATTTAACTGATCGTCTCTGGATAGACACTTGTTCTATCCATGCAACGGATGTCCCTGTGCACACATCTTTGCACATTTGTCAATTTATTGACAAGATAAATTCCTAGGAATGGAATTACTGAGACAAAGGGCATGCATATTTTAAATATTGATGCATGTTTTCATAGTACCTTTCAGAAGGAGAGTACTAATTTAGACTCACACCATTTTCTGAAGATAAACATACATGAGTGTAACCAATACAGCAAGACGTCCCTTTCCCCTCTAGGGCAAAATCAGTTTTGTTAGCTTGAACCAGAACTCAAATTATTTTACCTTTGCCTTTGATACAAGGAGCTCCGACCCTCCCTTCTGCTGTGGGACACCTGATGTAGCCGGCCATGGCCTCAACTGGAGGGAGCTAACTCACTGATACACCCCAATCCATTCTGAGGGGGTCCGTGTTACCTGAGGGGTCCCAGTATTAATTTCACTGATGAGCACAGTCCTATTGTTTTTGGATGACTTAGATTTATCGTTGGTGGTGAAGCTTTAAGTTTGTTCAATATGTTTCTTTGGTGAATTAGAGTAGGCTCACTGACATCTCAATAACAGCACTCATCCCCTGCACTGAGACATGCTTTTCTGGGTAGGGAAGGAAAGGCTGGAACCGCAGTGGCATCACAATCTTCAGCTGCAGTCAGTGTGAGCCGTTACCACCAACGCCATGGTTTTAATTGTGGAGGGTGCAAAACAGTCCACATTTAATTGCTTGCAATATTCATTTCCGATTTGTCAAAATCTGTACATGTGAGAGGAGTGTCTGGTTGTGTCAACGTCATTGGTCCTGTGAGTCATAATGGAAGAAAGACGGAGAATCCCTGGGTGGGCTCCAGCTGTTCTAGGCCAGGATGCTCTCTCTGTGTTGAGACATAATCCCCCTGAGACCCATCATGAAGGGCAGAGGCGCAGGGAAGGTGCAGGCATCGCTAACGAGGAGGATGAAAGTGTCCCGCTTTTCAAATCTAATCTATGCTTTTTCGTTTTAATGAGAAAATATGTAGCTATACCTGGACATCCAAGGCTTCCTGGCTCCCCCTTTGGACCAGTTGGACCAAACTGCTTTGCAGGGTCACCTTTGTTTCCTGTAAGTAATAAAATGCACATAACAATAGTTAAGAAAATTCAATTTGGTCTCATACAAGTGACCTAACAACTCTCATGACATGTGCCTTTACAATCTGTCTTCCAATATTTCAGGAGAGGATTTTAAGTACCTTTTTCTCAAATAAGGACCAATGGAAGTACAGATGAAAGTTGTGATTTAAACACACACACACTCACATACACACACATTCACACACTCAATTTCATAGTTCATAACAATTATAAGAGACTATAGATCTTGATAAGTTTGGATTTTAAATCCCTAAGAAACATTTCAAATTTAGGTTTTTATTTAAGAAGTTACTTGGCCTGGAGTGATATAACTTTATGTTTCAGAAACACAAAGGAGAAATTATCACAGTTTTACCTACTGCAATTACATTTCAAGCTCTCTGCAAGGAAGCTCAACTCAGTGTCCTTTGAACAAATAAAATCACAAAGGCAGACTTTATCAGTGACTTTACAAGAGATGGCACACTCAGAGGCCTGTGTCAACAACTCCTGCTGTTCAACACTACCGCATAACGCTCCTGGGTAGGAGAGCCAGATTATAGCGGGCAGCCAATTTTAAATGAAGGACTCATAATGGAGTGGGAGGGGGAGCTAGACAGTAGATGGGGCTATGAAAGCAAAGAAAGGTACGTCAGGGATGCTTCACAGTATCGCCAGCACCCCTGTCTCAGGGATCCCACCCATACCATGTGGAAGGGTCCCTTTCACCTGAGCCTACCCATAATCATAGCTAGTTTTTGAAAGCAGCACTCTGACTGAAGAATGGTCCATTCCAGGTCAACCAGTTTTTCCTTGAGAAGTTGGAATTTACAAAAAGAGAAGAGAATTTGAGGTCCTTGGCTATTGGGGCAGAAACCAAAATGATGTTGTGGTAGTTAATTTCATGTCTCAATGTGACTAGGTTATGATGCCCAATTGTTTGGTCAAGTCAACACTGGCCTGCTTGTTACTGTGAAGGTATTTCGTGGATGGATTTGCATCCATACGCAGTTGGTGGCATCTGTGGCTGTATATGATTTAGAACATATATCCAGTAACGGTACTGGTTCTCCCTTAGCTAAGATTCACAGGTCTAGGGATCCAGGGGTAGAAACAGGAGAGGAAAACTGTTTGGTTCCTGTCCCTCTGAACCTATGCTCCATGGGTCTAGAGGTCTTAGTTACAAAGGCAGGAATGCCTCCACCAGGAGACACAGCGATGTTTCCATTGATCCGGAAACATTCAATGCAATGAGGCCACTCTGTGCTCCTCATGCCTCTGAATTGACAGTCAATGACAGAATTACTGTACAGGCTGGGTGATTAATCCTGATTACCACAGGAAAATTGGACTGCTACGACACAATGGAGGTAAAGAAGAGTTTGCATGGAATACAGGAGCTCCCTTAGGGCATCTCTCAGTGCCATAAGCCCTGTGACCAAAGTCAATGGAAAACTGCAACAACCCAATCCAGGCAGGACTACTAATCCCAGACCCTCCAGGAGTGAAGGTTTGGGTCACCCCACCAAGCAAAGTCACGGCCAGCTGAGGTGCTTGCTGTGGGTAAGGGACTATAGAATAGGTAGTGGAAGAAGGCAGTTATTAATCCAAGCTACGACCACATGACCAGTTACAGAAACAAGGACTATAATTGTTATGAGTATTTCTTCCTTATTTTGTTATAAATATGTTTATATATGTATATATATACATATATCTTTGTTTTCTTCCCTCTTTTATCCCCGTATCATAGAACATAAGTTTTATTAACTTTATTTCATAGCATTTAAATTACTGTATATCAAGGATAAGAGTAAAATATCACCCAAGGACTTGCATCCTCTTCTGGAGAGAGGTTAGTGTTTCCAGTTGCACACAAGCTATATCATGTTAGGCAGAAGTAGAACTATGTTATTGTCTTTATTTGGAGATTAATATGGTTTAAGGAGACATGTATGCGTGCCAAATGAACCAGGGGATATGTGATAGTGAATTTCATTTGTCAGCTTGGCTGGTCTGGGTTCCAGTTATTTGGTCAAGCAAGCACTGGCTTGATTGTTATTGTAGGGGAATTTGCATCTATAGCCAAGTGATTGCATCTGCAGCTGACTGCATCTACAATCAAAACAGGAGATTGCCCTTAGGAATGAGGGGGATATCCTCCTCCAATCAGTTGGAGGTCTTAAAACTGAGAATTTCAGAAGTTAGAAAGAAGAATTTCTGCCTCTGTGTCAACCAGCCAGCTTCATCTGGGGAATTCAACTTCACCTTCATTGAAGTTTCCAGCTTATGGCCTGCTCTACAGAATTCAGGCTTGCCAATCCCCATGGTCACGTGAGGCAATTCCTATAATAAATCACTGTTGGTTCTGTTTCTCAAGAAAACTCTAGCTAATACAGAATGATTGTGAATTATTATTATAAAGAGCAGGTTGGGGTGCAATCTAAATGTACAAGATCCAGAAAGGATACAGAATAGACTCATGAAGCCAGTTGATTGTCAAGTGGGTAGAAGAACAGACCAGTGAAAAGAGAAAAGACTCAAGAAAGAAACCATGCATTGCCTAAGGGCTAGTTCCATTCACCTATGGCCTTGCAGAAATGAGATATCTTTTAGTCCAGGTACCTCATCGTATTTCAGTTCCTTGCAAACAGGCCTAATACAAGTATGAAAGAAATGAGAAGAAGTAGGCTTATACTGCGAGAGAGGCAAAGGGACTATTTCAAATTTATAAGTAAATAGTAGAGTGAGTTCTGAACCCTGAAACTAAAAAATATTATCAAAAACAAATATGATAGCCTGCCGCATTTAAGAAGGCAGAGTGAGAAGAATCAGGGCTCTGTCACAGAACTTTTGAACAACCAGCAAGAACTGGCAGAAACATCTTTCTCAAGATTCCAGAAAATAGTTAAAGGACTATAGTAACAAGAGAGCACCGAACCAAAAAAAAAAAAAGGCTACCCAAAAGTAGTAGGATCTCCTGGCACCCTGGCTGTCCCCCACCTTCACCCCACCCCTCACTGGCTTGGTGTGGAGCTGGCCTGGCCCCAGTTTGGGAGGAAACTGAGTAACCCTTGTGCACATACTGGGAGCATGTATGTCTAGCCCAATCTGTGTGGTTGTGGTCTGAGGGATTTACCATCCCAGAATTTGTCCTGTGTGTAGAAGGCAGTTCATGGAATTCTCCTATAGAGCAGTGTGGGAGAGCAGCCACGTCGTGCTGCCTGGGGCAAGGGCTTGCTGGCTGTAGGACATACGCAGTGCCTGGGACCTTGAAGCAACTGTTTCCTAGGGAAGAGGGGACACTGAGACCCACGTAAATGGGAGAATTCCCTCGACCACTCATACTTTCCCAAGACAAGAGGCAAGCACAAAAAGGAACAAGGAGGCCCCTATGCTTTAACCTGGAGCTTTTCTCTAAACCGATTTTATGGATAAGCCCTGAACTGGAGCATTCCTACAGGTCAATCTGCAAAGACTGGGAAAGGTGTTCTCTTTCTTCTTCTTCTTCTTCTTCTTCTATTTCTTTTTTGGTTGGTTCCTGACAAACAAGGAAAGCTATGTCATAATCTTAGCTGGATACTATCTCTTTTTTTCTTTTTTAGAGAAATTGTGGGTTTACAGAACAATCATGCATAAAATACAGGATTCCCATACACTATTCCACCACCGCCTTGCATTGGTGTGGAACGTTTGTTACAATTGATGATAGCATATTTTTATAATTATGCTATTAATAAAGCCCATGGTTTAATTTAGGGTTCCCTGCTTGTGGAGTATCATTCCATGGATTAAATTTTTCTTTCTGTTACCATATATACATCTAACATTTTCCCCTTTTAATTGCATTCAGTTATATATTTCAGTGCTGTTAATTGTGTTCACAATGTTGTCACCACCATCCATTACAAGCAATTTCCATCATTCCAAATAGGAACCATATACATTTTAAGCCTCAACTTCCCATTACCTAGCTCCACCCTGTCTCCTGGTAAACTATAGTCTAGACTCTGGCTCTATGAGTTTGCTTATTCTTACTGTTTTAAATCAGTGAAATCATATAATATTTATCATTTTGAGTTTGGCTTATTTACTCAACATGATGTCTTTAAGGTTCATCCATGTTCTCACATGTATCAGGACTTCATTCCTTTTTATGCCTGAATAGTATTCCATTGTGTGTATATAATACATTTAATTTATCCATTCATCAGTGGATGGATATTTGGGTTGCTTCCATTCTTTGGCAATTGTGAATAATGCCACTATGAACATCAACATGCAAATATCTGTTCAAGACCCCACTTTCAATTCTTTTGGGTATATGCCTAGTACTGGGATTGCAGGATCATGCAGTAGTTCTATACTTAGCTTTCTGAGGCACCACCAAACTGTCTTTCACAGCGGTGGCACCATTTTACATTGCCACCAGCAAGGAATGAGAGTTCCTTTTTCTCCACATCCTTGCCAACACTTGTTATTTTCCTTTTTTTTTTTTTTTAACAGCAGCCATTCTAATAGGTGTGATATGGTATCTCATTGTGGGTTTGATTTGCGTTTCCCTGATAGCTAATGATGTTGAGCATCTTTTCATGTGCTTTCTGGCCATTTGTATATCTTCTTTGGAGAGATGTTTGTTCATGTCTTTTGCCCATTTTTTAAATGGGTTGTTTGTTTTTTTATTAAGTTAAAGAATTTCTTTATATATACTGGACATTAATCCTTTTTTGGATATATGGTTTCCAAATATTTTCCCCAATTGTATAGGTTGTCTTTTTACTTTCATGATAAAGTACTTTGAGGAACAAAAGTTTTTTTGTTTTTTTT
>JAQZBX010001104.1:0-31427 GCA_029593785.1 Cabassous unicinctus | reverse complement strand
TATTGTGGCTCCATTTCTACAAAGAACATTTTTGGAATTTTGACTTAGATTTCATTGAATCTATAAATTGCTTTTGGGTAGTAATGACAGCTTAACAATATTTAGTCTTTCAAACCATGAACATGGAATATCCTTCCATTTATTTACATCTTTAATTTATTTTAGCAATGTTTTGTAGTTTTCTGTGTACAAGTCCTTTATATCCTGGGTTAGATTTATTCCTAGATATTTGATTCTTTTAGTCACTATTGTGAATGGATTTTTTTTCTTGATTTCTTCTTCTGATTGTTCATTGCTTGTGTATAGAAACACTACTGATTTTGGGGTGTTGATGATGTATCCTGCCATTTTGATGAACTCATTTGTTAACTCTAGGACTTTGTTGTGGATTTTTCAGGGTTTTTTGTACAAAGGACCATGTCATCTGCAAGTAGGGAAACTTTTACGTCTTCCTTTCCAATTTGGATACATTGATCATGGTGAATAATTGTTTTAATATGCTATTGGATTCAGTTTCCTAGTATTTTGTTGAGGATTTTTGCATCTATATTCATAAGAAATATTGGTCTTCAGTTTTTGTTTCTTGTGATATCTTTATTCAGCTTTGGTATGAAGGTGATGTTGACATCATAAAATGAGTTAGGGAGTCTTCCCTCCTCTTGAATTTTTTTTTAAGAGGTTGTGAAGAATTGGAGTTAATTCTTCATGGAATGTTTGATAGAATTCCCCCATGAAGCCATCTTTTCCTGGGCTTTTCTTTATTGGGGAGTTTTTGATGACTGATTCAATCTCTTTACTAATAATTTGTTTGTTGAGCTCTTCTATTTCTTCCTGAGTCAATGTAGGTAGTTGTTTGTTTCCAAGAATTTGTCCATTTCATCTATGTTATCTAATTTATTAGCATACAGTTGTGCATAATATCCACCTAAAGTCGTTTTTATTTTAGCAGGGTTGGTAGTATTGTACTCGTTTTCATTTCTGATTTTCACTTATTTGTATTATCTCTACTTTTTTCTCTGTCAGTAGCTAAAGGTTTGCCCATTTCGTTGATCTTTTCAAAGAACCTCATTTTTGTTTTGTTGATTCACTCTATTATACTCTTTTTCATTTATCTCAGCTCTAATCTTTGTTATTTCCTTCCTTCTGTTTGCTTTGGGTTTAGTTTGCTCTTCTTTTTCTAGTTCTTTCAGTTTTGAGGTTAGGTCTCTGATTTGAAGTCTTTCTTCTTTTTTAATTTTATTGAAGTATATCATTTGTACATGAACATACATAAACAATAAGTGTATAATAAAAGTTATGAACTTACAAAACAAACATGCATGGGATCATATAGGACTCCCATACAACACCCCACCAACTACAACTTGCATTTTTGTGAAACATTTGTTATAAACTATGAAAGAGCATCGTCAAAATATTACTACTACCTATAGCCCATATCTTACATTTGGTCTGTTTTTCCCCCAACCCACCCAATTATTAACACCCTGTATTGGTGTTATATATTTGTTATAGTTCATGAGAGAACCATCTCATATTTGTTCTGTTAACCACAGTCCATCTTCCACCATAGGATTCCCTGTGTTACACAGTCCCATGCTTTGTACAGGTCATTCAAAGTATATACTCAGTGTCTTCGTTTTCATCAGAGTTGTGCTGTCATCACCTCAGTTAGTTTTAGAATGTTTTCATTACTCAAAAAGGAAAATCCCATACCCACTTGTACCGTCTGTTTTTATCCCTTAGAATTGAAATATCTTCTTTGCCATTACTGCAAAAATACTACAATATTACTGTTAACTATTATCCATAAGTTACATTAGTTGTAATCTTCCCGTGTATCTTCATACTCCTAACTTTGTAAAAGAAGAACATTCTTATATTTATGCTATTAACCACAATCTTCATCCACCCCCAAAATCACTATGTTATACATTCTCTAGATTATTCTCTAACTTCCTTTCAATTGACATTTATGTCCATAGACTACCCCTTTCAGCCACAATCACATTTATAAACCAGCAGTGTTAGTTATACTCACTATAGTGTGTTACCATCTTGTGAATATTCTCGCTGTCCTGATTTTGTGATAATTAGGATAGGTTAAACATTCGCTGTATTAGAAACCATGCATGTATTCCCAGAGCTAGTTTTTCTCCCTAGGTCTGGTTTTTAGAATGCTGGTGAAAAATTAAGCCTGATTTATTATATGACCATCCTGTATGGGTAATGACTGTAACTCTAGGTATCTTTGGTCAACCTTAAGAGATACTAGATGTGGCTCAAATGGTTGGGTGTCTGTCTCCCATATGGAGGGACCTGGGTTCAATCCCTGGGACCTCCCGGTAAAAAGAAAAAAAAGAAAAATATAGAAGGCACGTGGGCCGCCAGGCTCCGTGAGTGGGTGAGCCCCCCAGGCCCTGCGCATGGGTGTGCCGTTAGGCCCCGCGAGCCACGCAGCAAGATGATGACGTAACAGGAGAGAGACACAAGAGAGAGCCAAGATGAGACGTGCCGAAAAACCAGGAACTAAGGTGGCACAGGCGGTAGGATGCCTCTCTCCCACATTGTTGGTTCTGAGGATCGAATCCCAGTGAAGACAGGAGGAGAAGGAGGAGAAGAGAGGGCAGGAAATGGACACAGAGAGTTGCCCAGCAAATGGACACAAAAACAGCAAAACGGGGTGGGGGAGGGAGGGAGTGTAAAAATGGATAAAAGTAAATAAATAAATAAATAAATCCTTAAAAATAAAAGTATAGGGGGGTAAGATATGGACTATAGTTAGTTGTAAAACTTTGACAATGCTCTTTCATAATTTGTTAACAAATGTTTCACAACAATGCAAAGTATTTGTGGTGGGATGATGTGTGTGAGCCCTGTATATGTTATGCATGTTTGTTTCGTAAGTTCACAATGTTTACTGAACACCTATTGTGGATGTATGTTCCTGTATGAATGATATACTTCAATAAATTGTTTTAAAAAATGTGTTACCATCAACTCTATTCATTTTCACAGTTTTACAAGAAACCTTATTAAAATTTCTACATATATTAAGCATCAGCTCTCATTACCAACCCATGTTCTATCTCTTAGTAACTTATAATCTAGAGTTTACCTCCATGAATTTACTCATCAGATTTGTTCACAATAGAACATACAATTTTTGTCCTTTTGTGTCTGGCTTATTTCAATCAACATAATGTCCTCAAGGTTCATCCATGTTGTCATATGCATCCTGATTTCATTTCTTTTTATAACTGAATAGTATTCCATTGTATGTATATACCACATTTTGTTTATCCATTCATTTGTTGATAGACACTTAGCTTGTTTCCAGCTTTTGGCAATTGTGAATAATGCTGCTATGAACATCAGTGTGCAAATGTTAGTTTGCACCCTTAATTTCAGTTCCTCTGACTATATTCCTCATAGCAGGATTGCTGGATCATATGGCAGTTCTATATTCAGCTTCTTGAGGTACTGCTAAACTGTCTTCCACAGATGCTGCACCATTCTATATTCCCACCAACAGTGAAGGAGTGTTCCTATTTTTTTCACATTATCTCCAGCTCTTGAAGTTTTCTGTTTCGTTTTTTTGAAATAATGGCCATTCTATAAGGTGGGAAATAGTACCTGATTATAGTTTTGATCTTCATTTCCCTAATAGCTAATGATGTTGAACATTTCTTCTTCTGCTTTTTTGACCATTTGTATTTCCACTTTGAGAAATGTATATTTAATTCTTTTGTCCATTTTTAAATTGGGTTGCTTATCTTTTTATCATAGACCTGTATGATCTCTGTATATAACATGGATATCTAGCCTTTATCAGATGTATTAGTCAGCCAAAGGGTGCTAATGTGAAATACCAGAAATGGGTTGGTCTTTATAAAGGGTATTTATTTGGGGTAGAAGTCCACAGTTACCAGGCCATAAAGTGTAAGTTTCTTCTCTCACCAAAGTCCATTGCCATGTGTTGGAGCAAGACAGCTGCTGACGTTTGACAGGGTTCAGGCTTCTTAGGTTCCTCTCTTCCTGGGGCTGCATTTCTCTCTGGGCTTAGCTCCTCTGGTTCCTCCACAAGGTCAGCTGTAGACTATCAGGTGAACGGCGCACTTCTCTTCTCCTAGGGCCTTCTCACCAACATCAAAACTCCAACTTCAGAACTGCAACTCAAAATCTGCTCCTTCTGTCCTTTGCCTTGCCTTTTATATTCGATTACCCCACCCACCAAGGGGTGGGGCTCAACACCATACTGACGTGACCCAGTCAACGCCTTAATCATAACTTAATCATACCCAGATTAACAGATCAGTTTACAAGCATGATCCAATTATATTTTTGGAATTCATAATTACATCAAACTTCCAAATGGCTACATCAGATATGTGGTTTCCAAATATTTTCTTCCATTGAGTAGGCTACCTTTTTACTTTCTTGACAAAGTGTTTTGAAGACCAAAAGTTTTTAAGTTTGAGGAGGTCCCATTTATCTATTTTTTCTTTTGTTGTTTGTGCTTTGGGTATAAGGTTTAAGAAACTATTGCCTACCAAAAGATCTTGAAGATGCTTCCCTACATTTTCTTCTAGGACTTATATGGTTCTAGCTTTTATATTTAGGTCCTTGATCCATTTTTTTTTCCTATCTGGTTGCATCATGGTCTTTTTGGTTCATCACTTAGCCACGCAGGGGCTGGCGCCTCTCTGCACTGCGCGGGGGCCTGCTCCATGCCACGCAGGTCTGGGATGTCTTTTTTCTTTTTTTTACCAGGAGGTCCTGGGGATCGAACCCAGGTTCTCCATATGGTAAACAGGAGTTCAATTGCTTGAGCCACAGCCACTTCCCTTCTTGATTCATTTTGAGTTAATTTTTGTACAAGGTTTTTTCTTTTTTATATGGATAGCCAGTTCTCCCAGCACCATTTGTTCAATAGACTGTTTTGGCCCAGCTAGGTAGGCTTGATAGCCTTGTAAAAAATCATTTGATCACAGATGTGAGGGTCTATTTCTGAGTTCTCAATTCGATTCCATTAGTCAATCTATTGTTATGCCAGTACCATGCTATTTTTAACACTGTAGCTAAATAATATGATTTAAATTCAAGAAGTGAGAGTCCTCCAACTTCATTCTTCTTTTTAAAGACATTTTTGGCTATTTGGGGCCATTTACCCTTCCAAATAAATGTGATAATTGGATTCTCTATTTCTGCAAAAAAGGCTGTTGGGATTTTTATTGGGATTGCATTGAATCTGTAAATAAGTTTGGGTAGAATTGACATCTTAACAATATTTAGTCTTCCAATCCATGAACATGGAATGTCCTTCCATTATTTAGGTCATCTTTGGTTTCTTTGAACATTTTTTTGTAGTTTTCTGAATACAGGTCCTTTATGTCCTTGGTTAAGTTTTTTCCTAAATATTTGATTCTTTTAGTCACTATTATAAATGGAATTTTTTTCTGACTTCCTCCTCAGATTGCTCAAAAATAATGTATAGAAAAACTCCTAATTTTTTGCATATTAATCTCATATTCCACCACTTTGCTGAACTTGCCTATTAGTTCTAATACTTTTGTTGTGGATTTTTCAGGATTTTCTAGATACAGGATCACATCATCAGCAAATAATGAAAATTTTACTTCTTCCTTTCCTATCTAGGTGCCCTTTATTTCTTTTCCTTGCCTAATTGCTCTAGCTAGAACCTCTAGCACAATATTGATTAGCAATGGTGACAGTGGGCATTCTTGTCTTCATCCTGATGTCAGTGGGAAACCTTTCAGTCTTTCACCATTGAGTACAATGCCAGCTGTGGCCTTTTCATATATGCTCTTTACCATGTTGAGGAAGATTCCTTCTAATCCTATCTTTTGGAATGTTTTTACCAAGAAATGATGCTGTATTTTGTCAAATGCCTTTTCTGCATCAATCAAGAGGATCATGCAATTTTTCTTCTTCCAATTTATTCATGTGGTTTATTACACTAATTGATTTTCTTGTGTTGAGCCACTCTTGCATATCTGGGATAAAACCCACTTGATTGTGGTAAATTATTTTAATGTGCTTTTGAATTCGTTTTGCAAGTATTTTATTGAGGATTTTTGCATGTATATGCATTAGAGAAATTGGTCGATAATTTTCTTTTATCATAGTATCTTTATCTGGTTTTGGTATTAAGGTGATATTGGCTTCATAGAATGAGTTTGGTAGTATTCCTTCTTGTTCAATTTTTTGGAAAAGCTTGAGCAAGACTGGTATTAGATCATCTTTGAATGATTGGTAGAAGTCACCTGTGAAGCTATCTGGTCTTGGGCTTCTCATCTTTGGGAGATTTTTGATGACTGTTTCAATCTCTTTACTTGTGATTGGTTTGTTGAGGTCTTCTATCTCATCTAGGTTCAGTGTCGGTTTTGTGTTTCTAATAATTTGTCCATTTAGCCTATGTTGTCTAGTTTGTTGGCATACAGTTGCTCATAGCATTCTCTTCTGATCTCTCTTGTTTCTGTAGGGTCAGTGGTACATCCCCCCTCTCATTTATGACTTTATTTGCATCTTCTCTCTTTTCTCCTTCATCAGTCTAGCTAAAGGTTTGTCAATTTTGTTGATCTCTCAAGAACCAACATTTGGTTTTGTTGATTCTATTGTTTTTGTTGTTGTTGTTCTCAATTTCTTATTCCTGATCTGATCTTTATTATTTCTTTCCTTCTGCTTGGTTTAGGATTAGTTTGCTGTTCTTTTTCTAGTTCCTCCAGGTATGCAGTTAGGTCTTTGATTTTAGCTCTCTCTTCCTTTTTTAATGTAAGCATTGAGGGCTATAAATTTCCCTCTCAGCACTGCCTTTGCTGTGTGCCATAGGTTTTGATATGTTTTGTTCCTGTTTTCATTTGTCTCAAGATATTTACTTATTTTTCTTGCAATTTCTTCTTTGACCCACTGTTTATTTGCGCGTGTTGTTTAATCTCCATATATTTGCAAATTTTCCCTTTTTCCATCAGTTATTATTTCCAGCTTCATTCTATTATGATCAGAGAAAGTGCTTTGTATAATTTCAACCTTTTTAAATTTATTGATTCCTGTTCTGTGACCCAATATATGTTCTATCCTGGGGAAGGATCCATGAGCACTTGCAAAGAATGTGTAAAAATCCTGCTGTTTTAGGGTGCAATGCTCTATAAATTTCTGTCAGGTCTAATTCACTTATCATATTATTCAAGCTCTCTATTTCCTTATTTATCTACTGTCCAGATGTTCTATCCCATGCTGAGAGTGGTGTATTGAAGTCTCCAATTATTATTGTAAAGATATCTATTTCTCCCTTCAATTTTGCCAGTGTGTGCCTCATATATCTTGCTTATTATAGTTATTTCTTCTTGGTGAATTGCCCCTTTTATTAATATATAATGACCTTCTTCATCTCTTATAACAGTTTTGAATTTAAAATCTATGTTGCCCGATATTAATATCACTACTCCAGATCATTTTGGTTACTATTTATGTGGAATATCTTTTCCAACCTTTCACTTTCAACCTGATTGTGTCCTTATATCTGAGATGAGTCTCTTGTAGACAACATATAGATGGCTCATATTTTTCATCCATTCTGTCAGTCTATGTGTCTTGATTGGGGAAACATTCAATGTTATTACTGTAAAGGCATTACTTACTTCACCCAATTTCTCCTTTGGCTTTCTGATGTAATATCTTTCTATTGTCTTTTTATCATTTAAGTTACCCTTACTAATAATCTCATTATCTCATTTCTACACTCTTCTCCAAGTCTCTTACCCTTGTCTTTTCCTTTCAGGCTGCAGCACTCCCTTCAGCATCTCTTGTAGATCTGGTCTCTTGATGAGAAATTCTCTGTTTTTGTTTGTCTGTGAAGACTTTAAACTCACTCTCATTTTTGCAAAACAGTTTTGCCAGATAAATAATTTTGGCTGGCAGTTTTTCTCTTTCAGCATCTTTAATATATCATACCACTTTCTTCTCGCCTCCATGGTTTCTGATGAGAGCTTTGCACTTAATCTTCTTGAGGTTCCCTTTTATGTAATGCGTTGCTTTTCTCTTGCTGCTTTCAGAATCTTCTCTTTACCTCTGATATTTGTCATTCTTTGTAGGTGTCTTGGAGTAGGTCTTTTTGTATTTATTCTGTTTGGGGTGCATTGTCTTTCATAAGATTGGCAAGTTTTTGGTCATTATTTCCTCAAATATTCTTTCTTTCCCTTTTCCATTCTCTTCTCCTTCTGGGACACCAATAATGTGAATATTTGTGCATTTTGCATTGTCATTCAATTCCCTGTGACTCTGTTCCATTTTTTCCATTCTTTTCTCCTGTCTTTACAAGTTCAGCTGCTCATCCTCCAATTCACTAATTCTGTCTTCCATCAATTCAAATCTGCTTCTATATGCTCTAATGTAATTTTAATCTCATCCATTGTGTCTTTTCATTCCCATAAGCTCTGCTCCTTTTCTTTGCAGGCTTTCAAATTATTCTTTATGTTCATCCACTGTCTTCTTAATACCATTTATCTCCTTAATCATACTTTCCTTCAATTCCTTGAATTCATTTAGGAGATCTGTATGATTTTTGATTAGTTGTCTTAACTCCTGTATCTCATCAGGATATTTGGTTTGTTCTTTGACTGGGCCATTTCTTCCTGTATCTTAGTATGGCTTGTAATTTTTTGCTGATGTCCAGGCATCTGAATATGTTTATGAATTTACTCTGATGGTCAATTTCTCTCTCTTGCCTAGTGATTTTTCTTTTCTGTTTTTTAGGAGGCACCAGGTATTGAGCCTGGGACCTTGTACATGGGAAGCAGGTGCTCAACAGCTGAGCTACACCTACTCCCCTTGCTTAGTGCTTCTCTTTCACAGTTCTTCTTTGATTTTTGGTTCAACTTATTCTAAGTCTTTAAAATTGCCCAGATTAACTAATCAAAATAGGGCCAGGGACTCACTCATGGGACACATATCTGATCCAATGGGTTTGGGACTAGACACCCAAAAAACATGTTTTCCCCTTGCAGCTTCCTGGCCAGCCAGCGGATGGTGCTTGTTGACAAATCTTTCCACAGAGGTGTCTTTTCCAACCTCCTCTTTCCTGTGATTCTTATCTGGATAAAACCGAGATTCAAAGTGGGCTCTGCTGGCCAAACCCACTGACAAGAAACCACTCATCATCCTCTACCACATCCTCCCTCTCCATAGGGAAGAAGATGTCCATTCCCCTCTCAGATGGCTGCAGTGAGACACAGGTTTTATCCAGGCTGGTTTATCAAGGTGGTTTTATCCCACCTTGAGGGTGGGGGAATGGGTGCTACTCCTGGTCACTGGGGTTAGTAACTTATGCTTTTCATTTTGGCTTGTATCTCTGTCCCTTGCCTTCCTGGAGGATGCACAGCACTCTCCTGGGCTGCAGTTCCCCAAAGTAGCTCCCTCAGACAGCCTCTTGCCCCTCCTCCATTGTTTTTGTGAGAGAGTTGAGCCCTGCCTGCCTACTCAGTTGCCATCTTCTGGTAAATTCCTCTTTCTTCTTTTTAAATTAAGCATTTAGAGCTATAAATTTTCCTCTCATCCTTTACTGAATTCCATAAATTTTGGTATGTTGTAGTTTCATTTTCATTTGTCTCAAGATATTTCCTAATTTTGCTTCTGATTTCCTCTTTAACCCATTGGTTGTTTAAGCATATGTTGTTTAATTTCCACGTATTTGTGAATTTTCCCTTTCTCTCCCTGTTATTGATTTCTAGCTTCACTCTGTTGTGGTTGGAGAATATATATTATATCATTTCAATAGTTTTTAATTTATTGAGACTTGTTTTGTGACCCAACATATGGTCTATCCTGAACAATGATCCATGAGCACTTGAGAAGAATGTGTATTCTGTTTTCATTAGGTGCAGTGTTCTATGTCTGTTAAGTCTAGTTGGATTAGTGTATCATTCAAGTCCTGTATTTCCTTATTGATCTTCTGACTTGTTCTACCCATTATTGAGAGTGGTGTGTTAAATTTTCCTACTATTAATGTAGAACCATCAATTTCTCCCTTAAAGTCTGTCAATATTTGCTTTATATATTTTGGGCCTCTGCTATTAGGTACATATACATTTATAATTGTTACATCTTCCTATTGTATTCTCCCCTTATCAGTATGTAATGACCATCTTTGTCCCTCGTAACTGTTTTTTACTTAAAATCTATTTTATTCAATAGTAAGATAGCCACCCCAGCTCCCCTTTGCTTACTACTTGCATAGTATAGATTTCCCCATCCTTTCACTATCAAACTACTTATATCTTTGGCTTTAAGGTGAGTCTTTTGCAAAAAGCATAGAGTTGGGCATGCTTTTTAAAAAAATCTGTTCTGCCAATCTCTGCCTTTTGACTGGAGTGTTTAATCCAGTTACATCTAAAGTCACTACTGATTATACAGGTCTTTCCTCTGTCCTTTTGCTATTTAGCCTTTGTAGGTCTTATATACTTTTTGTACCTCACTTTCCTTAAAGCCTACTTTTAAATTTATTTGCTTTCTTGCTGTACCATATTGAGTGCCTTCTCATTTCTATCTGGGTATATTTACCATATGTTTTCCCTGTGGTTACCATAGGGTTAAAATTTAACATCCTAAATATATAATAATTGTATTTGGTTTGATACCAACTTAACTTCCATAGCATTCACATATACTTTTCCTAATCCCCTCTGTCCTGTCACCATTTTTGTACTTGATACCACTTACATCTTTCTTTGTACTTTGTATGGCCAACAACCTAGTTTTGTCATTACTTTATATACATTTGCATTTTAGCATCTGTAGGAAGTAAGAAGTGGAGTTAAATACAAAACAATACCATACAATAATACTGGCATTTATAATTACCCAAGTGATTACCTTTACTGTAGGTATTTATTTCTTTATGCCACTTTTAACAACTGTCTAGTGCTCCTTCATTTCAGTCTGAAGAACTCCGTTTAGTATTGCTTGAAGGGCAGGTCTAGTGGTGATGCACTCCCTCAGCTTTTGTTTATCTGAGAATGTCTTAATCTCCCCCTCATTTTTGAAAGAAAGTCTCATCAGATATAAAATTCTTGACTGGCAGGGTTTTCCTTCAGCACTCTTAAGTATTTCAACCCCCTGCCTTCTTGCCTCCTTGGTTTCTGATGAGAAATTGGCACTCAATCTTATTGGGACTTTCTTGTCAGTAGCAAGTTGTTTTTCTCTTACAGCTTTCAGAACTCTCTCATTGTCCTTTGTATTTGATAGTGTAATCAGTATATGACAGGGTATATTTTTCTTCATGTTTATCCTGTTTGAAGTTCTCTGAGCTTCTTGGATGGGCATACTCACATTTTTTGCTAAGTTTAGGAAGTTCTCTCATTATTTCTTTGATTATTCCTCCTGCCCCTTTCTCTCTTTATTCTCCTTCGGGGACTTCCATAATGCATATATTGGTAAGCTTGATGTTGTCCCATAGCTGTCTTAGGCTATTTTCACTTGTAATATTTCTTTTTTTCTTTCTGCTCCTCAGCCTGATTCATTTCAAGTGTCTTGTCTTCAAGTTCACTGATTCTTTCTTCTGCCAGCTCCAATCTACTCTTGAAATCCTCATGGACATTTTACATTTCAGTTATTGTGGTCTTCAATTCCAGTAGTTCTATTTGGTTCCTTTAAATTTTTTTCTATCTCTTTACTTAAACTCTCATATTGTTTATTCATTGTTTTCCTGATATCTTATAGTTTTTCTGTGCACTTTCCTTCATCTCCTTAAGCATTTTTAAGGTCTTTTTTTTTTTTTAAGTCTTTGTTCAGCATATCCACATTGTCATTTTTTGTTAGAATTTTCTGTGATTTTATCCTCTTCCTTTGAATAGTCCATCATTTCCTGTTTCTTAGTCATGTACTCTTTTGTTTTTGTTGCACATTGCACATTTTAATATTTTAAAATGTTAACTCTGGGATTTACTCCCCGGGATGTCTGTTTCTTGGTTTTGTAACCAGCTGGTGACAAAATAGTCCATAAATATGGCTAAAGACCTAAAGGAAAACATGGACAAAGGAAATCAGAAAAATGATATGTGAACACAATGAGAATATCAATATAGAGACAAAAATTATGACAAGGAACCAAACAGAACTGAAGACCACAGTATCAGAAATAAGAAATTCCCTAGAGGGATTCAAATGCAGATTGGTAGTGACAGAAGAAAGAATCAGAGAACCTGAAGTCAAGACAATTGAAATCATTCCGTCTGAGGAGCAGAAGGAAAAAAGAACAAAAAAAAGTGAACACCTGTGGGGCACCATCAAGCATACCAATATAGGCATTGTGGGAGTCTCAGAAAGAGAAGAGAGAAAGAGGCAGAGAGAATATTCAGAGAAATAATGGGTGAAAACTTCCCAAATTTAACAAAAGACATGAATACACGTTCAAGATGATCAATGAACTCCAAACAGAATAAATCCAAATAGACACATGCCATACATAGCATATTATAACCCAACTGTCAATTGCCAAAGATAAAGAGAGAATTCTGAAAACCACAATAGAGAAGCAACATGTCACGTACAAAGGAGCCTCAAAATATTATATGCTGATTTCTCATCAGAAACCATGGAAGCAAGAAAGCAGTGGAATGACATATTTAAAGTGCTGAAAGAAAAAAAAAATGCCAACCAAGAATTCTATATATGGCAATGTTGTACTGTGTATCAAAAATGAGGAAGAGATTAAGACATTCCCAAACAAAAGCTAAGAAAGTTCATCACCACTATACTGGGTCTACATGAGATGCAAAAGAGAGTTCTGCAGGTTGACAGAAAAGGACAATAAATATAGATTGAGCAGCATGAAGCAATAAAGATGTCTGGTAAGGTTATGACACAGGTAAATATAAATGCTAGTACCATTTTTGGTTTACTTCCTATAGGACCTAAAAAGCACATACACAAAATATAATAATAACTCAGTGGTTTCAGGCTCATAATGTATAAACATGCAATCTGTGACAAGAACTACACAGCAGGGTATATGGGTATAGGAAAATAGTTCGTGTATACTATTAAAATTAAGTTGGTGTGATGGTTTGGAGCTGTATGTACCCCAGAAAAACATGTTCTTAAACTTAATCCATTCTTGTGGGTATAAGCCCATTGTAAGTAGGACCTTTCTGTGATGTTACTTCAGTTAAGGTATGGCCCAAGATGGGCCTTAATCCTATTACTGGAGTCCTTTACAAGCAGAATGAAACACAAACAGATAGAGAAAAAAAGCCATGGTAAGCAAGAAGCTGAAGGTTAACAGAACCTGGAAGAGAAGGGAGAGGCCAGGAGAGGATACGCATTGTCATGGGACAAAGGAGCCAAGAATTACAGTCAGCCAGCCCCAGAATGCCAGTCTTCAGGGAAAAAGTATCACTTTGATGATGCCTTGATTTGGACTTTTTCCTCACCTCAAAACTTGAGCTAAGAAATTCCCATTCTTTAAGTCAACCCAATGCATGGTATTTACTTGAACAGCCAAAAAAATTAAAACAGTTAGTATAAAAGCAAACGAGATTGTTACAGGTTTAGGATATCAAGTTTAAACCCCATAGTAACAACAAAGAAAATATTGCAGAATATGCGCGCTCTTAGAGACAGAAATTAAGAGTACAGATTGTCAAGGACTAGGGGAAGGAAGAATTGGGAGTTAATGCATAATAGGTATAGGGTTTCTGTTTAGGGAGATAGGAAATCTTTAGAAATGGAAAGTGGTGAGGGTACTTAATATTGTGAATATGATTAATCCCATTGAATGGTAGGCTTAGATTGATTAAGATGGGAACGTTTATACTATATATATGTTTCCACAATTAAAGAAAAAAAGTAATCAAGGAGACAATGACAATTAAATGCAACACATTATCCTGGATGGGATTCTGCAAGGGAAGTGAAAATGTTCAGAGGACATTATCGGGACATATGAAAACACTGGAATACAGACTGTCAGCTTTATATCAAGGCTAAATTTCTTGAACTTGATAACCGTACTTATGGTGATTACATAAGTGAATATCCTTGTTGTTAGGAAATGTACATTGCAGTATTAAATGTTCAAGGAGCATGATGTGTACAACCTATACTCAAGTAGTCAGGAAACGGATAAACATAGAGATAGAAAGAATGATATGACAAATCCGGCAAAATACTAAAATCAGTGGATCTGGGCATCTGTGGGTGTTGGAGTTCTTTGTAATAGGCTTTGTGTGATTTTTTAAACTATCCTGTAAGTTTGAAAGTATTTCAAAATAAATTTTTTTAAAAAAGAAAAAAATCAAATATGAAACATTCTCTATTTGTACCTATTTCTGAAGAAGAGAGCTCAATTATTCTTTGACTCAATAAGCATGCACTGTTCAATTTTTCTCACAACAATTATTGTACTATTTATAGAGGATCTCCCAAAGTGTAAAACATGTACCACTAGTTGTAGGAAGAGGATTTTAGGTAGTTTACTAGTGTTTTATATTTTAAAGTAATTGATTTTAATATGTACTAAAATACACAGATAGGGATTATGACAATACTAAGGTTAAAAGATGATTCATTTTAAAGCAGATTTAAAGAGAAACTATTAACCCAATGGTATACAAAGATAATAAAAATATTAAAAGTTTTCATATAAATATTGCAATTTAAAAAATTCTGACTTTTACTTGTTTGTTCATTTGTTTGTTTGTCTGGATGAAGGGTTAACACAATCTCTCTTTCTCTAAAGAAATTTTGACCTTCGGTTAATTTCTAGCTTTGTTTCACTGGAAACCTGACAAAGACAGAATGTCAGTTGTTACAAGGCAGCATTGTTTTTGGCAGGAGATAAACTAAGGCCTGTTGGGCCAAATCCAGCTGGTTTTATAAATAAAGTTTTATTGGAACACAGCCACACCCATTTGCTCATGTATTGTCTAGAGCAGGGGTCTTAACCTTTCTGGTTCCATGGACCCCTCTGCCAGTCAGGTGAAAACCACAGACCCCTTACTAAGTCCACACTATACTGTGTATTATTTAATAAATAGATCACATCCACACCAACACGTCCTCACAAGAACATTTTTTTGAATTTCAATTCAAGCTCAAAGACCCCTTGTTAAGAACCCCTGGTCTAGAGCTACTTTTGTTTTTGTTTTTTTTGTTTTTGTTTTTTTTTAAAGATTTATTTTATTTTTATTTTATTTATCCCCTCCTTGCTGCTTGTGCTGCCGTGTCCATTCACTGCGTGTCTTCTCTGTGTCTGCTTATCTCCCCCTTGCTGTGAGGTCCTGCCGCACCAGCCCACGGCGCCGCGCGAGCCGGCCTGCCGTCACAAGGAGGCGCCAGGAAGCGAACCCGGGGCCTCTCACATGGCAAACGGGTGCTCTATCCATTGCGCCACACCCGCTTCCTGCCGTGAGGTTGCTGCATCAGCCCACCGCACCGCTCAGGCCGGCGTGCCCTCACAAGGAGGCCTCGGGACGCGAACCCGGGTCTCCCATATGGTAAACGGGGGCCCTATCCACTGAGCCACACCCGCTTCCCTAGAGCTACTTTTGCACTACAACAGTATAGTTGAGTAGTTGTCTTGTGACAGAAACCTTATGGCATGCAAAGCTGAAAATATTTATCATCTGGTCCTTTACAGAAGAGTTTGCTGACCTCTGGCTTATGGTAAAAAATATCCTGATTGTAAAGTACATTTGGCCTGGAAATTCTGTGCATGAACTAGCCACACCTGGTGAGGACTCACAGCTTTGCCCTTCTCTTTGCACAGTGATTCTTGTAGCTGGGACCCTAAAAGCTATACCATTGGAATTGTTAGAAGAGACACTGGCTCCTGTGGAGCATGGGCCTTCTAAGCCAAGGTGGACACTGCCCACCAACGTGGATCTCGTCTCCTTGCACCTGAGCCCTCACTTCGGTTGCGGGGGGTGGGGGGTGGCTGTGGTCACCGTGTGGACTGCTGCAGGGACTCCCATGAAGAGGAGGACCTGATGTGCCCTGAGGGCACACTGTTTCCCATCTGATACCCTTGAATCTGAGTGATGAATGTGGATGACTTGGGTCTTGAGTGTTTGACTGTCTAGTAGAGTCTAAAAAGAACCCCCTGGCATTGCAGTTTGTTTGATCAACTTTGCTTTTTGTGCGAAAGGTGCTTGTTCACAATGGTACAATCAACACCCAGGATGATGAGCTTGATGGGTGGCTGCTGTATTTCCAAAACGTACCTTTCAGCCCTCTTTGTCCATCAATTCCTGACCGTCCTGGGTGACCTGGAGAACCTGGCTCACCCTGATAATTTAATGAAACAGAAAGATTTTATTGGGTTTAAAATACAATTGGCAAATGCATGACATGGTGCAGTTATAATCTTTGGTAACAATTTGGTTGTTATCATTTGTAGTGGTAAAGAAAATTGGAAAAGCAATGCCTGCATACTACAATATGTGTTTAGTTTTTAAAAATAGTCAAAACCCCTCCAGAAAAAAGAGATGTCAATACTAACAGGTAGCTTCCTATTCTGTACACTTGATCACAAACTAGTAATTGTATTGCATAACTTGAGTTTTAAGTTTTGAATGAACAAATCAATACTAAAAAATTATCATTAGAAGGGATATCATACCCCAAATTTTTGAAATCCATTTTATTCCCAAAGATGCGCATCAAATTATATTATAAATTTTCCAGAATCACAATATTACATTTTGGGTACCTGGTTTTTAAAGGGGTATTTTACTGATGACTCTTGAAGAACAAATGTATTTAAAGCAAAATCTGTGGTATCTGCAATCAGATAGGAAGTCTTAGAAACCAGCATTGGAGTCATATTCCAGGATGACTTTCCTTCCTTTAGCCAGAAGGCAAGACTCCATGGAGTTGGTTAACTGGGCTGGGAGGAAGCACATGATGTGTGTGAAAAAAACTTGGTCATCCATCTTAGGGCGGTGAGGCATGAGCACTAGATAGAAATTCCAGTTACATCATGACCTTCCAGAAGGCTCCGTTCTTCCTTAGGCCTGCTGCTGACTTCTAAAAGCCAGTGAAAGGGCAATGATGGACAGTGGCATATTACAGGCATCCTAAGACCAGGGAAGTTTTGTTATTTCTTCCCTCCCACAGCAGCAGCCGCTTACCTGGTCACCCGGAAATCCTGGAAACCCAATGATGCCTCTTAGCCCAGGTGATCCTGGCCGGCCTGGAGGCCCCGGAGGCCCCGGCTGCCCGTGTCCACCAGGCTCCCCTCGCTGAGATCCAGGTGGCCCGGATCTTCCTGGCTCGCCTCTTCTGCCTTGCACCCCCAGGCCGCCTTTAGCACCTGGTGAGGTCGGTCAGGAGTGTCATAAACCTGTTTTCTGAAATCCTGGGCTTGGCAATGGTTAGGCTGAGGCACTTTCTCCTCTTTTTAGGAGGAGATGCCAAACGTACCGGGAGTCCTAATCCCTGTCCTGAGCCGCCTGAGGACACTGTAGAGGAGGCTGGCTGCCCAGGTCAGCAGACTCAGAACTGGCAGAGGTGGGCGGAGGGCATGGAGGACATTGAGTTCTACACACCGATTTCACAAATTAGCAAGAGCTTAAAGAAGCTAAACACGTGTTTCCCAACCGCAAGTTAAGGGGCGAGCCCAGGAAAGAACCCAGGTCTCAAGCAGATTAAGTCCGAACTGCAGAGAGAGGATACCAGTGTGGTTGTCAGAATCCTTGCTACTCAGTGTTTGTGAGGACCAGCAACATGGACACTGGGGTAATTACTAGAAATGCAGAATCTCAGGCCTGCCCCAGACCTACAAACTGGAATCTGCATTTGAACAAGAACCCAGTGACTCACATGGACATTGAAACCTGAGCAGTGCTAGTCAAAATGACTTGGACAAGGAGCGGATGTAGCTCAAGTGGTTGAGCGCCTGCTTCCCATGTACAAGGTCCTGGGTTCAATCCCCGGTACCTCCCGAAAACAAACAAATGAAAAAACCAGCTCTCATTGGGGAGTGGATGTAACTCAGTGGTTTGAGCACTTGCTTGCCACATATGAGGTCCTGGGTTCAATCCCTGGTACCTCCTAAAAAAAAAAAAAAAGACTTGGACAGTCATGTTGCTACTAAATCTTTATTTTAATACCAACTACCAAAACTAGGGGTGGGGAATACTTTAAACAGGAAACTGGTATTTTATATATATCTCAGAATCATGCTTAGTCGGTAATATCCAAATCTACAAATACAGATACACTTAAGCTAAGTTCTAGCATAGAACAGTGAAAATGTACCAGCAGGTTCATTCGTGTGTGTGTATATATATATCTCTTTAAAAAATGACTTTCCTAATTTCAGAGTTATTTGGAAAGTACCTAATACGCAGGCTTGTTTGAATTATCTGTAAAGATGTCAGCTTATTTAATACAATTTAAGGGAGGAAAAAAAGTGATTACCTCTTTCTCCTGGGAGTCCATCATCTCCAGGAGGTCCAGGTTCCCCTGGTTTCCCCCTTTTTGTTCTTATAGCCATTTCTCCTTCATCTCCTGGAGGTCCTCTTCCTCCTTTAGATTTTAAATATCCCAAATGAAAACAAACACGGGATTCTCCTGTTTCAACATTTCACTTCCCGTTTACAGGTCCCATTTAATTTACTGAACTGCATTTACGTTTATGTACTGTACAAGGTCACCGTCATCACCTGATTTCCTAAAGGGAGGGCCGGGCCCCTTACATTCCTCGGCCCCTTGTCCAGCCACGGGGCCTGGCGTGTGCGGTGAGCACCCAGTGAATGTTGGTGAAAGTCAACCCAATTGGTTTCGGAGTCTTGAGTGAGTTAAGACGGACTTGAAGGGTTCCAGGTCTAAACAATGTCTAGCCTGTAAAATTTGAATTGTCCATCTCTAGTTTCCAAGCCTCTGTCTTCCCCTTCCTAACCACTCTCTATGATTTTCCTTACACTAAAAGAACAGACATTGAACTAACTCAGCTTAGAGCTCCACAGAGACTTCCAAAAAGGAAGGCATTTCTGCCTGATTCTGAGAAGCACTGTCTAGTCATAGAAGTCTGCTGGAGTAGGCTCATACCAGCTTGGCAAAAACCGGCTATTAACAATTTGGGAATTTTGTAAGCCAGTTTAACCATTAGTAGCTTGAAATCAGCCAGGGTGGAAGTATTTACACCATAGATATCAGCATATGCTACAAATTCGGGCATTTTGTTGTTGTTTTCAGAGAGCCAGTTTCCCACCATATCACTGGCATTAACTCAATTTAAAAAAATATTTAGTGGGATACTGGTGTAGGAGCATAATGGTGCAGCAAAAAATTACTTATCTAAGTTATAAAGAGTGACTCTTTGGTTGGCTTGATTATATACAAATCATTTAGTGGCTAGTAAAACAAAAAATAATAGTAGAATCAATCAACCATGAAAAAAAGTAATTTGAATTAAATATGAGGTTATTTGCCAAAAGTGCTTTAAGGGCAAAAACCTTGTTTCTAAAAATCATCAAGCATTCGTTCTCAACACTGGAAATAAAATATTACCTTCACTCATTGCAGCCTCAGGGCTAAAAGGTACAGTAAATATTTAACAGGGATGGACACAGAACATTAAATTCATTGGTCTTGAAATTACTCTTTTTTTATAGTAATGAAAATTCTTTCATTAAATGAAGCTTGGGGGAGACCCAACTCATAGCCCAGATGAAAATGGATTCATTTTCGTTCAGGGGTCGGCGAATGCCAGGCCGTGGGCCACACGTGGTCTCCTACCTGCTTTTGTATAACCCATGCGCTAAGAATGGATTTTACATTTTTAAATGGTTGAGGGAAAAGTCAAAAGAAAAACGTTTCATGACACATTAAAATCAAATGAAATTCCAATTTCATGTCCATAAACAGCTAAACTGGATCGCAGCTGTGTTAACTTGCTCACCTGTCGTAGACGCTGCTTTTGTGCTACAGCAGCAAAGTTGTCTGGCTGTGACAGAGAGCGTATGGTCTGCAAAGCTGAGAGTCTTTACTATCTGATTCTCTACAGAAATGCTTGCCAATCCCTGTTCTAACTGAATCCAAGGCCGGGAGCCCTGACTCACCCCCTTCCCAACAGAACTCTGAGAAGATTCTCTGAAACCCAAAAACTACAAATCAAAGCATTAAAAACCACTTCATTCAATTATAGCATATTAGATATACCATAGGTATAGATCAGAATGAGAGAGTAAAACGAAAGGAATATTTGTTTAAAATTCTTAAACAAATGTCATAGAACTAAAAGGAAATGGAATTCACGCTGCAGGACAGTCCCGTTTGATTTTTCAGAGATCATAGTTATAGGGTCAAAACAAACACTGAAAACAAACAAACGTGCATCACCAGGTTGTTAGGGACATTTACCTTTGGCTCCGCTGGCTCCCAGCTCTCCCCAAAGGCCAGGCCATCCCTTCTCTCCATGTTCCCCCTTTTGGCCAGGTCTTCCTTCTGGGCCATGCTTTCCTCTCTCCCCTGGAAAACCTGGGAGACCAGGCAGACCCTGGGGCCCTGGTGAAATGAAAATATGAATTTTAGGGAAACATTTTGAAGGTTATTGTGTTTCTATAGTGCATTTAGAGATCAATCCCACCAGGTATTGAAGGTAACCAAAAGTTCACAATCGTACTTTATCTAACAGCTCTGCCCTCCTCCCAGCACGTCCTCAGTTTCCCGCCCTACCGACCTGGGTGGAGGCCCTTACGTTCTGCATCCTCATCCCACAGTGCTTTAAGAGGCCTGGGGTGGGAGGGAGTGGAGGGCCATCCACAGCAGAAGTACGTTCGCCCTGACCCGAGCACTGCACTGGTTCTACTCAGTCCTTTGAGCAGAGTGTTTATGGGCTCTGTGGACCCATAGGCCCCTCACCCTCTTTTCCTTTTTCCCTACACCAAAGCATTCAACCACTGGAATAATAACACAGAGGACCAGAAAAAGGACAAGCTCACAAAGGGAAGGACAATGTAACCGTAAATTCCATTAGCATCATCATGCACAACAGACTTCAGGAGGCAGAGGGTTCAAGCATATAAAGTGGGGGGGTGGGGGGATATAAAAGCACTACCCACCCTGTGGGCCTGGCAGACCAGGGAGCCCATCAGCCCCAGGGGGGCCTGGGATTCCTGGTGGTCCTGGGTGTCCATCGGCCCCCCGCAGTCCTGGGACTCCAGGGAGGCCCTTCATTCCAGCTGGTCCAGGAGGCCCTGCTTCCCCCTTTTGTCCTTTCCATCCTGGGGCACCTGAGAAAAACCACAGTGATGACATTGTACAAAGATAAAAAACTGGTTTCCCACACAGGTAGGAAAAAAATATTCCTGGTAGTTTAAATTACGTGTCTGTGACCAATAAAACAAAAATAAAATATTTATCAGCTAAAATAACAGTAGCAACTTTCCATCAGTCAAATAATATATTATTCTGGCTGCTATAAAAGAAAAGGCAAACCACTTGCATCCCCCAGGAGGGGTGCATGAAAATGATAAATAAGATTTTTATAAATAGAATACAAATAAGGGGTGAAGAGAAAACGTGTTATTTATATTGTATTATTGGGGGCTATAAAGAAAGGTTTCCAGGTGCTTCCTGAAGCTCTGGCAGAGTGAACTTTCACCAGACTGTTAATTGTGATGAACAAAGTACAGAAATCAGAACAGCATCATCTTTTATTATGGTTGCTAGTATAAAGCTGCAGTGGCAGGTTTTGCACCAGTCTTATTTTGATCCTTAGAGGGCATATTCCTACATTTGGATCAAAGAGATAAGATTTAAATAAGAGCCATCAATCCATGTAGAGAAATGAAGATCAGATTGGAAATAGCCCTTAACAACTCGTGTTAGGAGACACTCTCTGAGTATACCATGAATGTAGGGTGCTGCCTGCTTTCTCCTACTTCTCAAGGTCGTGTTTGCAGTGAGCAACCTTTGCAGATGATATGCCTCCCCCAGTACAAAAAGCAGGCTGCCTTGCAGGCTGTTATACGGCTCACTGTTCCCCTACTGCTTTAACACAATATGCACACGGCACCATCTAACCCCACCTTCATCACCTCTGTGGGGCTTGGGTGGCATGGAGAAGAGACGCAGAGCAACATGAAGCTCTTGCTGCTTGCTGTGCCATGAGTAATAAAGTCCTTTGTCTCTGACCCAGCAGTCTTGCTTCTACCAGTATCCACAAAACAGCAACAGGCTGGCTTAATTGGTAAGCAGGGTGACATCTAGACTCTTCACAGTTCTTGATACCTGTGACACTTACCTGGACTACCCGGATCCCCTGGAAGTCCTGGTTGCCCTGGCATCCCTGGAGAGCCTCTTTCACAGGGATGGCTAGGTGGACCTGGGATGCCTGGAAAGCCACTACTTCCTTTTCTGCCTGTAGAACCTTTGGGACCTGGGAATCCTGGAGTGCCAGCTGGTCCTACAGTGATACATTTCATGACATTCATGACATAATACCACGCAGATGGCCTACAATAAATTGTTCATGCTTACCAATACCAGAAGGAAACACTTTGATCCCGGCTCAGTGCTCAAATGAGTTAAGTCTCTAAATGGATTTTCTTATCATAGTCTGTAGTGAGCTCCAAATGAATGGATCAATTACACATTGCTAATTGAGTTACCTGGTAAGATTATGTGGACAAGAAGTTGCCTATGCAAAAAGAAAATCATGCAGTTCTTTGTGATTTTAATTAGGCTCCAACTTTACAGCAGGTTTTATACCATATCTCTAGAATACTTACAAACCCAGTTGGCGCCATACAAATTTGCATTTTGTAAGCTATTTCTGTCATTTGCACTATTAAATTCATATTATTGGAAATTCAGTGTCATAATCTTTAAAAGCAAAAATAAATCCCCCATAATTCTATACCCTATCCTAAAAATCTATTTTTTTCCATGTTTTCACTGTATTTTGGTTCATGTTTACAGTTAAAACACAGTAATCACGGTGCACATTCAGTTGTTGGATTATTTCACATTACATGTGAATCCGCAAATGTCTTCCATTTTGAGTAAGATTTTAATCACTAAAATCTATGCTGAACGGTATTCCTTAGGGTATATATTATATATACAACATATACACAAATATATCATCTATATAAATAAAAGTATATATAACTTTATGGTTTACAATTGTTCCTCTATTGTGGATAAAACTCCAAGGACATTCATGTCTATAACCTTCACCTTCTGTTGAAGGTGTCCCTTAGGAGACATTTGACAAGTGGGACAGTAGGATTACTGGGTCAAAATTATTCTTGTTGATTCATATAATGTATTATTGTGTTACTTTCCAGTGAATTATTTCTTTGTATATGAATATTTTGACTTCCAAACTACCATGTCCGTCAGCTCCCTGAGGGCAATGGCCGTGGCTTGTCCACCATCCCACTCCCTCCGTTCTCCCTGTTCTGTAGTGGGTACTGAGTAAGTACCAGCCCTTCACTGTTAGGAAAGAGCCAGAACACTGTTTGTCAACATCCATTCTGGTTCCCATATCTCATCACAATCATCCAAGGTGCTTTTTAAAGTGCAGACTTCTGGGCCCAAGCCCAAATGTAATGAATCAGAACTCCTGAAGCACCCCAATGGCCACCCCCATCCAAGATGCTTTTTAAGTCCATTACAATCTGAAAAACCCTCTGGCAGAGCCTGAGGAGCCCTTCGTTTCTTTCAGAACAGGAGCTGCCCTGCCCCCTGCCCCTCCAGGAATTCAAGCCTCCTGCACTGCCATTTGCCAAAAGCAGATTGTGGGCTGGGGCCCGGCTTCCAGCTCTCCCAAGAAGCTTCCTGAACTCCAGCCCACACTGCTCTGCCCCTCTGTGATGCTCTTGCTCTTAAGATCCACCCTGTCCCCCTTCACCCCTGGAGTGTCAGTGGGCAAGCTACGTGTCCCTGCTCCCCTAGCGTTGGACAGCACTAACATACTGCCCTGAGTCCATGCCAGGTGGGTGCCTAGTAGCTGCTGAATCGAATTGAATTGACTGACCTGCAGTGAGCTGCCCTGGATTTAAAAAAAACAAAAACAAAAAAAACAACAACTAATGAAATGCAAAGGCAACAACTGGCTTATCTTAAATGCAGTCCCATCTTGAATTGACTGAGCCGCAGTGAGCTGCCCTGGATTTTTTAAAAATGCACAACTATGTGATTATACCAAATACCATTGATGGTACACTTTGGATGAATTGTATGTTTTATTAATATGTATTAATAAAATTGAATAGTTTTTTAAAAAACCTGAAAAAAAAAAAAACTAATAAAATATAAAGGCAACAACTGGACTGCAGGTTATTTTAAATGTAGTCCCATCTATGAGAGAAGATGCTTGGGTGAAAACTTTACATTCTAGATTTCTAAGGCAAGCTAGTTGGAATATTCTCCAGTGACCTGTTGCAAAATCTTGCTGACTTTGAGGACCACAGGGACAGCACACTTCATACCTGTAGCCCCTGGCTGTCCTGGGTCACCTCTGGGTCCTTTGGTCCCCGGCACTCCTGGCAGACCGCTCTTCCCTGGAGGTCCTGGGTAGCCATAAGCAGGGTCGCCGGGGCTTCCTTTCCAACCATTCACCCCAAGTGGACCGGGCAGGCCTGGGGGCCCAGCAAGGGAGGACCCCCTTTCACCTCCGAAACCTGGATCTCCCACATCACCACGAAAACCTATTTTTTTTAAAAAAAAAATTAATTGTTAAATGTTCAAGTATAGAACCAATACAGAGAACTCTTGATTTAAGAAGAATACGTTTTTTTTTTCGGTTTTGTTTTTTGTTTTTTTTTTAAATACAGGAGCAGTTTTCTAAATTCAGAGTAGCTTATTAGGGAATTTTTTTGTCACCATTTTTGTAGGGAAAAAAATTGTAACTTTGTGTTTTCTATAAGCCAATGATATTTCCCTAATTATTTTCATTCTCTGGCAAACGTTCTGCCTAGACTGGGCAGTTTCTATGACATAAAAGATCAATAATAGATTATAATATGCTTCAAGGTACCAGGATCCCTGGCAACTTAGAATATTAGCACAGCCAAAAAGTTTCAAAGAACAGCTGAAGACTTCATCTTTCAAGAAAAAACACTTTCCCCACTATCTAGGGGTTCCGGAGCCATTTCCTTATTAAAGTCATCAGTTTTTGGAGGTATTTAAAGCTCCTGAATTACATTTCCAAAGCAGGTAAAACATTTCACTTACCAGGTGGACCTGGTATTTTGGATATTCCTGGTTTGCCACGGCGACCTTTTTGCCCATCAAAACACCTCCCGGGAGTGCCCCGGGGACCGGGAAATCCTTTCTGACCTAAACAATAAAAACAACAAAACACAGACGCAATAAAATACAAATCAAATGAGAACAAGATGAAGCGATTTTTTTTAAAAAATCTATGGTCAATCTTTTTTAGAGTATTTCTGCTTTGTGGAAGGAAAGATGGGTCTCTCCTTGTTAAAGGAGTCATTTTATGAGTTGTACTCAAAATAAATGCTTTACAGAGAGTGATTTTGATAAAGCACTTTTTCAGAAGCTAAAGAGTAAAGAGTTCTTTCAGAAAGCCTTTGGGTGTATATCACTATGCCAACGGATTTTTTTTTATAACTTCCCAATTTCCTATAAGTCTCATAAATACATGGGCAGAGTCCATCCCTCTGGAGTAAAAGACTAACAGCTAGTACCTAGCATGCTGAAGAAAGCACCAGGGCAAAGGACAAGCCTACTTTTCCTGCACCTTATTGCATTTGTGATTAAACAAAGTATAGGCAAAAAGCACCTGCAAAATGAATTTGTTTAAAAAAACGTGCAAATTCTTACTAAGAACCATCTCTGCTAAAATAACTTGTAAATCGTGGGCTTAAAGGGCGTTACAACTGCTAACCTAAAGTTTGAATGTTCGCTATCCTTAAGGATAAAAGTAATCATAATTTCCTCCATCCACGACAATGTAGCAGTAAAAGTGAAAATAAATTCATTCAACTAGTGATTCTTCATTCATTGATGTAGAATTATCCCTCTGCACCCTTGCTGTGGATGGGTGCAGTGATTTCCTGAACTTTGACCTGGGGCTTGTTTATATGCCTTGCTGTGACCAATGAGATATTAGCATCTAGGATGCAAAAAGAAGTGTGAAAGGTGCCTGTAAAGCTGGGCCTGCCCTCTGGGGTTCTGCAAACAAGGAAAAGAGAATGCCCTGGGGCCACGGCCCTTTAGCCTGGCCCTGAAATGAGATGCACTTTGCAAACCTGAACTTGATCTGGAGTCTGGGACCAAGCCCAGCAGAAACCATCTAGATCAGCTGAACCCCAGTCAACTTGCAGATTCCATAAGAGAGAAAATAAATATTTGTTGTTGCAGCCCACTAAGATTTTGAGGTTGTTACACAACATTACTTTAACAATAGCTAATGGTTATAGAAAGTGATACAGATTTGTTCATCATTCAACCTTTCAATAGTTTTTGCAGCTATGTAGGACAAGAAAGGCTATATTTAAGAGCCATGCTAGTACCTAATGGGCAATGTAAAAAAACTCTTAGGAAATAAAAAAATAATTAGACAAAATCCCTTATCTAGTTTTGGGTTTAATGCAGCAAAAAATAAGTGATTATTTCAAATGAAGCAATTGCATGAAAGTACAATCAGGGATGTGGATATATGGCCATTTTTCAGAATGTTTCTACTCAGAAGTTTGGTTCTCTTGGAAAGCAGAATAAAGTAAAACTTACAACCAGTAAGCAAACATTGATTTTCCACTCTTGGGGCACAGGTAAAGAAAGTTGATATTATTTTAAAACTCTTAAAGAGAAGGCACTTTAAACTTCCCTTTGGCCAGGTCCAGGTAAATTTTGTTGTACAGAGATATGAAAAACCCATCTGGTAACCCCAAACTGGTAGACTAGAGACCCACCTATGAATTACAACAAACGCTGTTTTCCCATAGTCCCTCAAAACCTTTTAAGAATTTTATAAATATCCTAACTAGTTACCTGAGGATTAGCTATTAGCTTATCTGTCTTGCTGGCTCTTTTCTTAGTAGAAATATATAAGAACAGTAAGTTCTCATTGATCATACCTGGAGGTCCATCAAAACCTGGAGGGCCTGGCCTACCACGGTAGGTTACCTTATAAGGAATTGTGTCACCTGGAATGAAAAAAAAGTTAAAGAGGCATTCATGTAATTGACAGCTCAATGCAATGTGAGTATCCATGAAAATAAACTTGCCCAAGATCTTTTTCATAGACTATAGATGGAACCCAAAGGAAAAGAATGCTCACAAGTATCATTAAGCCATTTAAACTGCTTTTCTACTGAATTTCTACAAAAATCTGTCCTGAAATTTACGAAACTTGGGAATAAGAAAAATGCCGATTTCAAGAAGCATTAGTTTTAAGAACCTAGAGAAAATAATGTCTTTCTAGGCCCATAGATATCTAATACAATGTAGTCAGAAACTTTGATAAATCATGAAGTAGCAGCAAGCATCCAACTCTATGCTCAGAATATTGGGTCCTACCTTGGACTCTGGAGGGCTTATGTAAATGAGAGACTGGGCTAGTAATATCTAGACCGTGATCTGTAATCTTATCAAATAGCAAAATATTTGCCTATTCTTTTCTTTCTTTTTAAAAAAGCTTTTTATTGTGGTAGGTATTTGTCTTTTAATGTCGTTAAAAAAAGAACCAGAGATAAGATTTTATTCTAAAACCCCACAATTCCGAACACAGCCCAAGGAATATGTACACACTAAAAGAAAAGAAAAAATAAACCTTTTTTCCCACCTTCTTAAAAGTTTTCAGCTCTTATCTTGCAAGTCATTTTATTGTTTGAAACTCACAATAACTCTCAAATATATTCAAAAGCCCTTCTTTTCTTCTCCCTAGAATGCTTACAAATGAATTTTCATGGACAATGATATAAATTTTAAATGAAAAAACTAGTGTTTTTAAAATATATATATACTGCATTATCTCAGAGTATTATGAAAAATATATTTTGAATTTACACAATAACGCATAATTTTAATAGATTGTAAAAATCGATATTGAGAAATGAATGAAAAGCAATTTTGTTATGCCAAACAAAAAAGCAACAACAAAGACAGCTTAACATTTCTAGCATTTAAATATTGACCATGCTGTAATGATCTGTGTGTTTAACTGCGTTCAAGGTTTGAACAGTGCCCTGGTGGGATTTTATTTGGCTGCTGTGCCATAGCTCTAATAACTCTGGCTGGAAGAGAAGCTCACTTTAGCACCCATGATTTCAAGTGACTTGCTGCCACAAAAATATTCAAAATTACCTTGCTGACCCTTCAAGCCATCAGTACCCCTCACGCCGGGGTGGCCTGGGGCTCCTGGTTGCCCTCTCTCTCCTGGTGCACCAGGAAATCCCAGTCCTGGAGGTCCCACAGGTCCTGCTCTGCCCGGGGTGCCTGGCCGTCCAGGAGACCCTTTACCACCTGGGGTGGCATCTTCATGATCCCCCTGGGAAGGTTACCACGAGTCAATTAGCAATCTTTGAAAGTCCATGAACTCAAAGCAGTCATGGAGGGCTACAGAACCACAGGCAAAAAGCCCAGCGTTTCAAGAGACACTGGAATCAGCGGCAGATGCAACTTAAAACAATTAACTTGGATTCTTCTTTATATTTTACATATATTATAATAAAGCATTATTCCAGTTATTTCCCCACTCTTCTGAATATGCCTCAAATACAGAATAAGAAATTTCATGCAGAACTACACTCTAATAGCAAAGTTTACAAAATAGAAATAAGTGAATCAAGGGACATGATGGGCTTCAAAATTACCTTCTTCTATCTTTGAAATTATTTCCCTGCATTCTTATGAGCAGGTACACGAATAGACTCCAGCACAGCTCCACACCTGTAGGTAAAGCGCTAACAAATCCTTTCTCCTTTGGCATGAGAATTTGACCTTTGGTTAACCATCTAGCTCTGTTCCTCTAGAAACCCAACTGCAATGGAAATAGTAATTGCATTTCTAGGCAACGTGGCTTACTGTAAAGCCAACACCCGGTTGCTGCATGTGCATATGGTCTGAAGAACCATAGAGACCTGTTGGAGAGCCCTGGTTGGGAGCTTCCTTGAGTGGCAGCTCCTGCAACTGGCAGGTCCCATGTGGGGACTGTGCAAGTCCTGCCTGTGGAGGTACTGGCTCCAGGGGCCGGGGCGCTTTTGAAGGCAGGGTGGCTCCTGCGCCCACCCACTGCGGTCTCTTCTCCTTGCACTGAAGCTGTGTGCTGAACAAAAGGCTGCAAGGACCCTCTTACATGAGATACCAGGAATGCTGAGGCTGCCCTCTGGGCACTGAGGGTCCCGCCCTCTGCTTTCTGAGAGTCTTGTAGGTCTGGACTGTTTCAGAGAATCTAGGAAACAGCCACCCCACCCACCCCAGAGAGTGTTGTAGAAATTCCTCTTCCAATTTGGTCTGTAAACTCACTTTGGTTTTTTATAATTTGGTTAGTATATGATGTCAATTACCACTCAGTGACATAGGTTTCTAATTAGTTTTTTAAGTGCAAGAATGAATTAAACCAACATAACCCAGTCTAAAGCCATGATCATTCACATACTTGGTATCAGCCAAAAGGCCAGAAAGCTATGAACACCATCTAACCCGATATCCAAGCTTCTCTCATTGATATTTGCCTGGAGGAGTTCTCATAAATTCAGGGAGTGGTCCTTCCCTAGTACAACACTCAGAGTGGTTTTCCATTGCTCATGGCACGCAGCACGTTCTGGTGGAAACAGCACAGGCTTTGGAATCAAAGAGACCAGCATTTTTCTTCCTGTTTAGCTTACTTGCTAGATGGGTGGCCTTGAGCAACATACCCCAAACTTCCATCTCCTCACCCTAAAATTGGAAAGATAAATGTTCCTCATAAGGCTACTGCTGTATATAAAATATCTGTCCCAGTTTCTGTGACATTGTAAGCATTCAAACAATGCTTCATATGCCCAAGGTAGCTTAAATTCCTAGGTGTTGGGTCAAGCCCCATACTCTTTTCTTATGCCTTTCCTTCTCTACACATAGTATCCACCCAAAATATGTTTGAAAAGGGCAGAAACATCATTTACCAGAGGGAGTTTCCATCAGAAAATGCATGGACTCAGTGGCTTTGCACTAGCTGACCCTTTCTCTACAAGCTTGCCATTTCCCCATATGTGCTTCTTCATCACTGCGAAGTCATGAGGGAACAGCATGGAAACTAGCTATCAGCACCTGTGCCCTACACTCCACCCCACAGAGCCAACCAGCTATGCCCTGAAATCACTGGGGGCTTTGCAGATCCAAGGGTCCCAGAAGGAAATAAGCACCACGAGAATTACAGCAAGACTGGGGTCAGAAAGTCTTGCTATGACTGAACAGCCACTCGAGAGTATGGACATCTCTAAAATGACGTATCTGTTATGAAAATCAACTTTGTGTGGCAGTGAGCTGAAAGGTGAATCATTTACAGCATGATGGAACTTTCTTGAGTTAGTCCTTGGTAAACTGAGAGGGGGAAATGGATGCTGTGTGACTATGAATGAAAGTGAAATCCTATAGCAGAAGAAGAATTATACATACTGGAGGTCCCGGGTCTCCTCTTTCTCCAGCACGTCCATCCTGACCATGTTGTCCCTGCTGCCCTGGAAATCCTGGGGGCCCATCAGGACCCCTTTCTCCTTTGTGCCCTGGGGACAGAGGTCAAAGCAAGTCAACCCTTCAGTGGCAGAAGGTGAAGTGGAGGGAAACAAAGGACTGAAAATAAAGGCAATGGCCTTGACTCTGTGTGGGTCAGTCGGATTTCCTCTTTGGTACCTCAACTGTGCAAACTCATGCAAGGCAACCACACCAAAGTTAGAAGGGAGAATGGCATTTGCCAAACCCATTGAATTGTTTTATTGGGGAAACGTTCCTTTCCCCATTCCAACAAGGTGGTTGCGTGTGGAGTGCCAATTAGAGCATTTGCCCCTGACCATGTTATGCCAGACGTCGTAATCCATTCCTTGGCCATAATGAATGGGGGAATGGTCCACACTTGGACACATGCCACAAACTAATTTCAGTCATTTCTGAATTTTTTTTTTAACTGGAACTAATAAGATAAAGTTCTCTTTCACCTTTGTCTGTAAAGAAGCAATTATGATCTCAAATAAGAGACAGGATTTGGGGTTCTCCATTTGTGAGACTACACAGAGCAAAGAGTACTTTTTAAGCAAATCTCAACAATTCTAAGTCTTGTTTCTGTTGTCACAAGGGAAGCTAATGCACGAGGACTGCTGCGCTATCTCAGGACTGTTCCTGCCTCATGGATAAAGTGGCTGGGAGCGCGGCGATTGACTATGCTCACCTTTAATTCTTGGTAAAACCATGTCACCCTTTTCTCCTTTGTTGCCGTGGGGTCCTGAGTCACCAGG